>CM074722.1:484021721-484286408 GCA_037306005.1 Rhinophrynus dorsalis
AATCAAAACACAGTGGGTATACAAAGTTGAATGCTGAGTCTAATACATAACGGAACCTTGCCCCATCTAACCTGTAAGGCTAAAACAGATACCGAACAGGAGGCAGACTCGCACAGTCGTGTGAACATGCACAGCTATGTGGGCTGCTCTCACAGCTCGTCCTGCCCACCTATACAATGAGTGTGACAAGTAACATGCAGTCATATAAGGCAATGGGTCTGAGGATGCCCCGCTGAGCATCTCGCATCTATTCAGCCTCAGACCCATATATATATATTTATTTATGTTTTACAAAACGGAATTACATTTTCCTATTTGGCTACTACCGTTTTAACCAACAGAGATGTCTCTGGCATCCAAGTGGTTAACTAAATTTAGGAGAGTGACTCAGCTTTTGCCTCCTTCTCAACACCTCTCCTAACAATTAAAGTGGAACATTTACTTTATAAGAAATAGGATGATTCTGAAAAGTTTGAAAATCACCTATGTGTTGTCTCTGAAGGAGAGAAGCTACTAACCCCAGACAACGTTTCAGCCCCCTTGGGACTCATCTCACTAGGTGCATTAGATACACTATCTGACACCGCAGTCTTGTTCTGTTTTTCAGAGGTAGTCACAGAAACAACATATTCACTGTCTGAGACACCACAGCCCTGTTCTACTGTCCCACTGGTAGTTACAGAACTACACATACACTGTCTGAGACACCCCAGCCCTGTTCTACTGCCCCACTGGTAGTTACAGAACCACACATACACTGTCTGACACCCCAGCCTCATTCTACTGTCCCACTGGTAGTTACAGAACCACACATACACTGTCTGACACCCCAGCCCTGTTCTACTGTCCCACTGGTAGTTACAGAACCACACATACACTGTCTGACACCCCAGCCCTGTTCTACTGCCCCACTGGTAGTTACAGAACCACACATACACTGTCTGACACCCCAGCCTCATTCTACTGTCCCACTGGTAGTTACAGAACCACACATACACTGTCTGACACCCCAGCCCTGTTCTACTGCCCCACTGGTAGTTACAGAACCACACATACACTGTCTGACACCCCAGCCTCATTCTACTGTCCCACTGGTAGTTACAGAACCACACATACACTGTCTGATACCCCAGCCCTGTTCTACTGCCCCACTGGTAGTTACAGAACCACACATACACTGTCTGACACCCCAGCCTCGTTCTACTGTCCCACTGGTAGTTAGGGTTGCCACCTTTTCTTCAAAAAAATACCTGCCATGGCATTCCCTCCATAGACTTAACATTGGACAGAAGCCAATTTTTTACCGGCCTGCCGAATTTCCTGTTGAGTAACATAAGGGTGCTCCCACTGCTGAGAGATGCATATTTCCAGAGTTATTACAGTTTAACCCATGTTAATTTACATTAGCATTTCCCTCTAGTGGTCAAATTCCAATTAGTTCTCTTGATAAATTCCTTTCGGAGAGGAAAGTCAGTGACCTACAGTTCTCCACAGAATGTGATAGAAACTGCTGAGTCACTTCCTGTCAGTTAGAACTATCAGGAAGTAAACACAGTAAATTCACTTCCTGGTTATTTTAACTTTTGTAACTTCTGAATAAAACAACTGACAGCAGTGGGGGTGACCTTGTTTTACTCAGCATGAAAAGCTCTATAACATATACATTTTCATAAAAAAAGTTTACCGCTCATTTAAAAAAGAAAACAGACCAGGGGCCCATAGTCTAGCAGGCAGAGGGCCACGTGTTTGACATGCCTGGTTAAATCAATGGGAAGTTGTAGTACTTTTTATTTGTTCCTAGCGTTGCCACTCAGCTGGTATTTTACCGGCAGGCCGGTAAAAAGTTGGCTTCTGTCCAATGTTAAGTCTATGGAGGCATTGCCATGGCTGGTATTTTTTTGAAGAAAAGGTGGCAACCCTGTTTGTTCCCTATGGTGCAGCTGGCTTGCTTCTCAATTGTTCCACTTTTTTCTGAGTTCATCAGTCTCACTTTTAGCCTGTATTATTTGTTTTCATATTTTAGCTGAACAATAAACTTTTTTCAGTATTTTTCCAAGTGAAAATCAAGCTGACCCAAGACTGATCCCCTCTCAATGTGACAAGTTGACAGACAGTTTACAAACAGCACCACAGCTCACGACTTCCTCTTGACACAAATACGGCCCGAGGCTCTGCTAATTGTTATCAAGTGGAGACACGGGAGAACTTTGGGATTTGATGCTAATTAACGCTGTGTGTTTCCCCAGGGAGACAACAGAATGAGGAGAGTTTCTAGCCTAGTAATGTTTAGAGAAGGAGCTGCTGTTGCTACTGAGATAACTGTCACGGCTGACAAAATGCATAGACGTCCATGGCGCTGATCAGAGGCTGAGTGTGAAGGCATCTAGAGGAGATAATGTAGGCGTGGGGCATAAAAGTTGAAACAGTTTATTGACTATTAGTGTAAAGGCCTGTGTACACAGGCCAAGGTTCGGGTGATGTTAACTCTTTGAGTGCCAGAGGGGTACGCAATGCATTGCTTTGCAATGCGTTGCATACTCCTCTGGCACTCAAAGGGTTAAGAGGCCAGTCCTGCACTGTAGAGATTGCCCAAAAGCAAAGAATGCTCCCAGCACAGAACTCCCAGCATTCTGTGCTCCCAGCACAAAACTCCCAGCACAGAACTCCCAACACAGAATGCTCCCAGCACAGAACTCCCAGCATTCTGTGCATTCAGGCAGTCTCTACTGCGCATGACGGCTTCTGACAAGCATTCTAGCAAATGATCATATATTATGTTAATACTGTACTTTATAATCTTCTCTGTTTGTGCAATTTTCATTCACTTTTTTTTCCTTTTACACTTGCAGCATCAATGTAGTGCCTTAGTGACTATGCATATATTGAAAGGTATTCCCGTGGCGCCTTTCTAGTGATTATACCGCCTGTGAACACAGTAGGGTCCAGCATGCTGCATGTTTACTGTGGTCATGCAAAGGCAGGGATTTTTTTACAGTAAGATCTAAATGGATGTGGAATTCTTTGCCTCGGAAGGCTGTGTTTGCAGATATTGCAGATGCTTTAAAGTATTGGATACCTTCCTACAAAGCCTGATGTACATCCCAGGTGCCCATAGGCAAGGCACTCTAGGTGCCCTCGACTTTGCCCATGACCACATCCTCGTTCCTCACATGACCCCAGCCCCCTCCACTGTTTCTTGGAGCAGAAAATACCCTTGATCTATAACAAGCGAGAGCAACTTAAGTTTTAACCTCTTGGATGCTAGGGAAATCTGTAACACATTACTCCAAAATGCACTGAATATCTTTCTAGCATCCAATAGCCTGTAAATGGGTATATAACTGATGTAGGGACCTTGAGAGTTCTCTGGCCACACCTATGATTCAGAATATGGGTGTGGCCGGCGCAGCTGAGACGCCAGTGAAATTATGGAGCTCTAGACATTTTCTTACTCTGCATAATGGGAAATTGAGTCCTGCCTTTCTAGCTCAGAACTAGCCCGTGTGTGGCACAGTTTTGCCCGTGTGGCAAAACTTTTTTTTTTTTTAATGTATTAAAAGTCAGACCTCATAGTAGAGAGACCACATTTCAATTCTGCCATTCAGGGACACTACGGAGAGAAGAGCGCACCACAGAGTTCTAAACACTAGAGGGAGTACTGCCCATTGACTGCTGTGTAAGAAAGTAATGCCTGTTTTTGGCTACAAGAAAATATACATCAAGTCCAAAGCCTTAAACTAGCATTACACTACAACAAATTACACTGCAGCTCCCGATTGATGCCCGGATCAAGGCTCAGTTATCTCTCTAGTGTTTAGAATTATGTTTGGAGGCCATTTTGTTGTAGCCCAGCACAGCCATTACTTCCTGTCATAGTAGGCAGTTCTCCTTATAGCGTTTAGTACTCTGTGCTCTGCAGTCTTCATTCTGGGACTTTGTATTGCCTCAGAAGGGGGCTGCCCGGGAGAAGGGACACAGACATAAGAACTGGGACTGTCCTGGGCAATCAGGGACATGTAGTCACTCTATCTCATAGTGGGGCATCAGGTCCCCTCCTGATGCACCCCAACTACTCATAGCCCAGCTGATTTGGCTGGGGGATCAATTGTGGCGATGTAGGGGAGCAACAGCTCTTCCATTCAATCACGAGTACCAGGTAGGAGTGGGCAGAATCAGGAAACCCTTGCACGTTAATTGGGAGGCTTTCCCTCATTGACTTGAGAGAGTTTCTGAATCCCGTCCACTCCCACCTGGGTCCTCTGGGTAGAATGGAAGCAGGGGAGCTCTCTTGCTCCCGTGTGTTGCCTCTGTTGAACTCCCAGTCAAATCGGCTGAGAGATCATTAGCTGGGGCCCACCATGAGGTGGCTCCTAAGCCAGTGAGTAACTTTTTTTTTTATTTAGATTTGTTTTAACAGAGTGGCAGCAGTGGTTTGTTCAGGAGGCAGGGGACTTCATCAGAGCTGTCCATAGGATGGTGTAGCAACAGCGACACTGTTCAATTTCAGGCCATTGTAGGATGGCCACTTGTCCCGGATTGCCAGGGACAGTCCCAGATTTTAATTCTATATCCCATGCCCCAGACAGCCCTTTTCTGGGACAATACAAAGTCCCTGAATGAAGGCTCTTGAGCACTGAGTACTAGACACTAGAAGAACTGCCCGTTGCCTACTGTGATAGGAAATTGATACCTCTGCTAGGCTACAACAAAATGGCTTCCAGACAGAGCTCTAAACACTAGAGAGAGAACCGAAACTTGATCCTGACATCAAACAGGAACTACAGTGCAATTTTCTTGAAGGGGAACACTAGTCTAAAGATTTGTGAGTGATGTATATTATCTTGTAGACCATCACAGGCAATGCTTTCACAGCAGTCAATGGGCAGTTCTCCTGAAACAAAAACAAAACGGTGCTACACGCCAAAGTTTATATATGTCCCGCTATGTGAATGTATAACACAGGTAAAATATGGACCTCAACGATGTTCAGACGTCTTCAGAGGTTCTCTATCCCCAGTCGGGTTGTCCACTCCCGCAATCAAGACACAACAAAGAATTGGGTGGAACTCCACGATCTCGTCCACAAACAATCAGGCGGCTATTTTTAAAACTTCAAAAAACTTTATTGTATACTAAAATAAAATTAACAAGGGTGGCATATCAGCAAGGGAAAGGAAAGATGTTCCGGCTCTCCTAAGTGACCCCTGCCGACAATCTAACGCGTTTCGCGCTATTACTGCGCTTACTCATATCCCATGTCCCGGACAGCCCTCTTCTGGGACAATACAAAGTCCCTGAATGCAGACTCCAGAGCACAGAGTTCTATACACTAGAAGAACTGCCCGTTGCCTACTGTGATAAGAAATAATACCTCTGCTGGGCTACAAGAAAATGGCTTCCAGACAGAACTCTAAACACTAGAGAGAGAACTGAGACTTGATCCTGACATCAAACAGGAGCTGCAGTGCCATCTTGTTGTAGGGGAACACTAGTGTAAAGATTTGTGAGTGATGTATATTATCTTGTAGAACATCACAGGCATCCCTTTCACAGCAGTCAATGGGCAGTGCTCCCTCTAGTGTTTAGAAGTCTGTGGTGCGCTGTACTCTCCACAGTGTCCCTGAATGGCAAAATTGAAATGTGGTCACCCTAGGCCATTGAGATATTGTACCTAAAAAATTAATGTTTGAGCTGCAATAACTTTTGAATAAAACACCTCTCAGCAGTGGAAGTACCCTTGTTTTACTCAAGGGTAACCCCTAAAATAGATATTTTATTTACATTTTAAATTAAAATGACTATCCCTTCAACAGAAGACCTGGCGTTCATTCCATGACTACAATATATAAAGTAAATTGCTCCTTCTCCCCAGTGTCATCCTCTACCCAAAACGTTATCACTTCATACAACATTTTGGTCTGGCTATCTTTATCCCTGGCACTGGTATTATCAGGTATTGTAAATAATTCAAAGAAAAGCTGAGTTAGACACTCTAGAAACTGACAAAAGAAAAAATATATCTCTCTTTTACATCTTAACTCTGGGACTAGAATATAAAGAATTCGATGGATTCTTGGAACAGTAATGGCTTTGATGGTGGCATTGGTCAGTGTGGACAAAAGGCTGGCTGGCAGTTTCATCTCAGTAGGAGACAGCTGCCAACTGTAAAGATACAATTTACATATCTCTTTTAATCTTAATTTGTTGATAGAATTTTAATATTATAGAGCAGTAGTGCTATTTAATAGGACTGGAAAGGTCCCGTTTTTTAATTAAAAATTCTCAACCGTGCAGCAGCACTAATAGGAGCAATGCTAACATAAAACAGTAACTTTTTAATTTCCGTTCCTCTTAATTTGTTTAACAGAAGAACTTACATACACAGGCATAACAGGGAACAATCGGGGTCTGCTCTTGAAACTCTGTTTTCAGACTTAAAGGGATAGTAATACTTCGTTTTATCTTTATTTTATTTTGTAGGCATTAAAAAAAAACATGAAAAACAATATAAGTCTTATCTCTCAAACATTTATGGTTTGAGAGATATTCACAAGCAAAGTTTCTGCCCCCGCCCCTTTTACCTAGTGTAAGCCATCTCTTCTCAGATGTGGAATCCAGTCCATAGAGCAAACAGCTCACAGCGAGGGACAATCTTCTTACTGTGAGAACAATGAAAGCCCTGCCCCCCTTGACAAGTTTTTCAGGTTTTTCCCTTATCTTAATTGAAGATTGTCCCTCTCTGCAGTCTACCTGGGCACCTCCCTTCTGCTCTGGCTGTGCAGTGTTACATAAGTAAAAGGGGCGGGAGGGGGATATTTTATCATTTAATTACTCTTGAACTACAACTCTGACAGAATTGAAATAACACTCTCCAAAGTCCAAATACTATGATAATTAGAGCTGCTTTTGTTATGAAATATTACTATCCCTTTAATAGCAGAGGCTGATTCTTAGGCTTCCGGAGATCCCCAGTAACCCCACCCACTTCCTGCTTGGTTGTGCCCACTTCTGCCCTGTTCAACCTACTTTTTGCCAGGTTCTGTCCACTTCTGCCCTGTTCTGACAACTTCTCTGCCCACAGTCTCTTATTCCTGCCCACCCTAGTTAAGTCCTTCCACGTTATTATGATTTTTTACACCATGTGGACAGTACACCTCCCAACTATTCCTATTTTGGAGGGATAGTCCTTCTTTGAGGCCCAAATCCATCTGTCCCTCTTTCTCACCCCGGTATCCCTGTGTTTAGGAGATCAGACTGTGTGGTATGTATATAAGTATCACATTGCTCCACAGCAATAAAACCCACATTAATGTTTTGTTACACTTCAGTATATGTGTTCATAAATTAGTCTGTGTAAAAATATATACTTTGGTCTTGCTCTAAATCTTTTTTCAGTTACACAAATAAGTGTTCCTAGGTCATAAAGTAAACTACAAATGATTGGTCATGCCCTGCCCACTAGCCGCACACCCAGCAACACCACCCAAAATAGAAGTATCCCTCTTTGGCCATTTAAAATGTTGTCAAGTACAGGAGAGTCCAGTCCCATCAGATTCTCAAGGAGGCTTTGACTTTAAAGGGATAGTAATGTTTCAAAATAAAAACAGCTCCAATTAATCTTCATAATATTTGGGCCATGGAGAGTGTTATTTCAATACTGTCGGAGTTGTAGTTCAATAGTAATTGAATGATAAAGTATCCTCCTCCCACCCTTTTTACTGATTTAACACAGCTCACCTCAGAGCAGAAAGGTTGTGTCCAGATGGTTTGCAGAGAGGGACAATCTTCAATTGGCATAAGGGAAAAACCTGAAACATCTGTCAAGGGGGCAGGGTTTTCATTGTTCTCACAGTAAGAAGATTGCCCCTTGCTGTGATCTGTCTGGCCAATGGACTGGATTCCACATCTGAGGGGAGGAGGCTTACACTAGGTAAAAGGGGCGGGAGGGGGATACTTTATCATTCAATTACTCTTGAACTACAGCTCTGACAGTATTGAAATAACACTCTCCATGGCCCAAATGCTATGTAGATTAATTGGAGCTGTTTTTATTTTGAAACATTACTATCCATATAACATTCCCAGGTATGTAAACAAGAAAAAATAATTGTTATATCAATTTACTATTGTTGTTTTTTTTTTCTTTGTTTTTTTTTTGCATTTAAACTTTGCTGTTGTCTAAAACTGAATGGTGACATTTTACAACCTTGAAAATGTATTCAAGGCCCAACGGAATCAAGTGTGGCTGGCTACAGGCAGAGAAAGTGATATCCAAATTTTAGTATCATGGGCAGGAATGATGACTAGGTTATGCACTAAGGAGTGATAAAAAGGTAAAGTGGAGATGACTTCTCCAGTGATATCACTTCTCCAATTCCTATGTTATTCTATGGCGTTTATGCACTAAGATCACAAAAGTTGGACAAATATTTGTGCATACACACCATAGAATAACATAGGAACTGGAGAAGTGATATCACCGGAGAAATCATCTCCACTTTATCACCGCTTAGTGCATCTCCCCCCCCCCCCCCCCACACGATCTTTAGAATCATAGGTCAGACTGGCTAGAGTCATAGGGAGAGTCCTCTCTATGATTTTTTAACTCTTTGAGTGCCAGAACATTCCACACCCCCTCTGGCATACAACAGGTCAAGGCTTTGTATACATTCCCAAAAAAGGTAAAATGTCCCCACTCAGTTATATACTACAGAAGAGTTTAAATACAACCCCCATGAACTTATATAGATATAACTGACTGCTGTTTGCATGATATTGGCCTAGCTAAATCCCCCTGTTAACCCTGTGAGTGCTAGAGAGGTATCCGACACATTGCAACGCTATGCGTTGGATACCTCTCTAGTACTTAAAGGGTTAAACAAATTAAGAGCCAAGGAGTTAAACTGGAAATGCTGTTTTTTTATATTTACACTATTCTTATTGGTGCCACTGCATTAACCCTTTGAGTGCCCTCTAGCACTCAAAGGGTTAATAGCCATTTATTCCAATATTCCAAAAGTATAATTCCCCTTTTATTTTAAAGTAAAAATATATCCACAAAATAAATTTGCCTTAACTAAAGTAAAGTAAAAGAATGTGTATTCTTTCTTTCAAACACACTTTTTATTCTAAAAAATGGTAATACTTTGTTTTTGGTTCAGAAACTAGGTAAATATTACTGATATAGGTACCCATTTGCTTTTTTAATATTCATCCCCTGATGCTGGTGGAAAACATACATGTTTAGGTCAAGTGGTTCTTAATCCCTGAGCTCAAAGTTCTCTATATCACTTGGGGGAGATACACTAAGCTGCTTTAAATACCCTTGGAAGGTTGGCTGTTGGCTGATAGCAGTCAGGTGAGCAAACACAGAGAGGTCAGCTGATTCAGCCAGCTCAGCAATGGAAAGGCAGCAGTAATGGATAGCTGAGCACTGGATTAGCTCAGACAGCAGAATGAGCAGCAGAGCTCAGCCAAACCTTGACACATAGACACACACAGTCGATCTTACATGAATGAATGAATATTTTTATTTATATAGGGCCACAAGTGTACGTAGCGCAAAAACACACAGTCACATACATACACACCTAATTACCGGATCTGCTGTGAAGACTCCAACTTTTAGAATGAATTACCAAGTCTCCGGGGACAGAAGCTCATTCTCTAGCTTTGGTGCGTTTGCTAGGTAACTCCTCCCACTTCTAACCCACTTTGACTACTCCTCCACCCTGGTCTGCCCACTTCCCACCTATTCTAATATTAAACCCCACCTTTCCTCCTCTCAATCCCTGTCCACCCAATTCTGACTTTTCCTTGACTCATGTCATGCCCAATCCCATCCCATGAACCCTCTTCAAGGACTCCAAAGAAGAAAGTTCCCAGGTATATATATATATATATGTGTGTGTGTGTGTGTGTGTGTGGGTGTATGTATGTTTGTGCGTGTGTTTGTGTGGGTGGGTGTATGTATGTGTGTGTGAGTGTGTATGTTTGTGTGTATATATGCATGTGTGCGTATGTTTGTATGTGTGTCTGTAATTTCCTAATCTCAATAAAATAGACATTTCTGTTTAAAAGTGTATGTTTGTGTATGTGTGTGTGTGCACATATGAATGTATGTGTTTGTGTGTGTATGTAAGTGAGTGTGTATGTATGTATGTATGTGCATGTGTGTATGTGGGGGGAGTGTAGGTGTGTGCATATGTGTGTATTATTTTTTTATCCATGTGTGTCTGTAGGTGTTGGGGGATTGTGTGTCTTGCAGGATGATCAGTGATTTGAAGTGGGATGGAAATGTAGTTACATCAGATCATTTAGAGCTACTATCAGGTCTGTGATGCAGAGTTTACATTAACTCCTACCTACTAGCAACCGATAGATAGATAGATAGATAGATAGATAGATAGATAGATAGATAGATAGATAGATAGATATGAGATTGATAGATAGATAGATAGATAGATAGATAGATAGATAGATAGATAATCGACAGATAGATCCATGAATACATAAAGAGGATAGGAAGATTCGTTTTTATTACTCTAATTAATAATTTTGGGGAAAGGTAGTATCCAAGATAAATATCAAATATTATTTTATTTCCCATTGCATGGAAACGCTGCTTTACAATATCTCTATGGAATAAATAAAATCCATGAAATGAAAATACTAAATATTTAAATGATTGCTTATACTGTGTACTGTTTACGTATGTTAAGTGGAGTAGTCCCAGACTAAACCAACTACACCATATAAGACGAATACAAATTGCCCAAATTTCCATTCATTTATGTGGTTTCTGACACTTTGAATTATAGAGGGATGAGCAGAAACACTGATTTCCAATATTCATATCTCCATGGAATAAAGGAGATTCATTACATGAAAATACTATAAAGGAAGATGATATGTATAAGCTTCTTATTGTGAGATAAACACATATCCCAGGGCTTTGATGTGTTAGATGAATTCATTTTAAGGATCGAGCACTGAAGGAAAGATGATCAGTATACAGACTGGAGTCATGTTGTGCCAAAGGTGATGGTGAATAGGGACATGGGATCTGTATGGGGAAAGACTCACCAATACACTGTACAGACTAGTGATTGTCACTGAGACTGGTGGACTGAGAAACTAACTGCACAATAGAGGAGAAATAAAAATCCTATTCATCTAAATGGGTCTTTTATCCCACTTAGAGGAGGACTCCAATGACTTGAAAATATCTGTGATGGAGAACTCTTTGGTATTCAAGGTACATAGTAACATAACATACAGAATGTGAGCTTCTGAGTGGTGACTAGCTGTAGAACTAGGGGGTCTCCCTAAGAGTGAAGGGTAATCCAGACGTGGACCCCTTGCTCTCATTGCCTATGGAATTCGGCTGCACCCTACTGACGAGGCCCAACTAGGCCGAAACATACATTGGGGGTTAGCTGGTGTTCCCGTGCAGAGGGGACTTGTCCGTCATTTAGGAACTGGACTGCCCTTTTGGGTGGGATTAGTCTAATATGTACGTGGAAATTTCTCCTCTGTAATGGCACAAGAGAGTTAAAATGTGAGGCTTCTGTGTGGTGACTAGCCGTAGAACAGGCCATTGTGCTGTTGTTCATTCCCAGAAGCCTCTCGCATTCTGTATGTTACATAGTAACACAGTAACATAGTTGATGAGGCTGAAAAAAAGACATGCTTACATCAAGTCCAGCCCAAACACACCCATTTTGATCCATAGGAAGGCAAAAAAAACCCCCACTGAAGCCATTTCCAATTTAACCCCAAGTGGGTAAAAAAGATTCCTTCCTTACTTCAAATGGCAGTCAGGTATTTCCCTGGATCAACAAACTATCTGTATTGAGCCAACTGTCATAATTATCAATATTGTTCTGTGCTAGATAGGTATCCATTGTTTTTTTTGAACGCAGTTACAGTATCTGCATGCACAACATCCCAAGGCAAAAAATTCCATAGGTTTATGGCCCTTACTGTAAAAAAAAACCCTACCTTTGTCTTAGTCGGCAGCACCTTTTCCTCTAGTCTTAATGGTTGATCTCTCATTCTTAAGCTCAGCTTTTTGCGTAAATACGTAATTGGAGAGTTCTTTGTATTGACCTTGAATACATGTGTAAATTGTAATCATATCACCCCTTAGACATCTCTAATTTAAACAAACCCAATTTGGCTAGTCTCTCTTTATAACTCAGATCCTCTAACACCTGAGTCCATCAGTTTTGTTGCACATCTCTGCACTTTTTCTAGTTCAATAATGTCTTTTTTAAGAACTGGTGGCCAAAACTGTACTCCTTACTCTAGATAAGGCCTTACCAATGATTTATACAGAGGTAGAATTGTAGTTGCATCCCGTGCATCTACACCCCTTTTTATGCAGGCTAGTACCCTATTTACTCTTGCAGCAGCTGAGTGACTCTGCACACCGCTGTGAAGTCTATCATCTATCAGTACTCCTAAATCTTTCTCTAATGAGGATTCCCCAAGTTGTTTCATATTTAGTGTATATGTCGGGTGTTTGTTTCTACAGCCCAAAAGCATAACTTTACATTTATCTACAATATGTCACCTGCCACATTCTGCCCATTTACTCAGTTTATTGA
Source organism: Rhinophrynus dorsalis (assembly GCA_037306005.1). NCBI lineage: Eukaryota > Metazoa > Chordata > Amphibia > Anura > Rhinophrynidae > Rhinophrynus > Rhinophrynus dorsalis. The sequence continues at coordinate 484,034,333 of CM074722.1, forward strand.
AATTCTTCTGCATGGAAAAACACCCAGCCCTGTATGTATTTCCTTACACAGTTTAGTGTCATCAGCAAAGATTGGGACTCCACTTTCAGTTCCACTTCTAGATCATTGGGCATTGGGCCCAGGACTGAACCCCACTTACAACTTTAGACCAACTTGAAAATGTTCAATTTACAACAACTCTCTGTCATCTGTTTAGCCAGTTCTTAATCCATGTACAGATAACACTGCCCAAACCGAAGCCTTTTCATTTATGTAATAACCTGTTGTGAGGCCCTGTATCAAAAGCTTTTGCAAAATCCAAGTATACTACATCAACAGCAATTTCCTTGTCCAAATTACTACTCACCCTTTCATAAAACACAAGTAAATTAGTTCTATTCTTCATAAAACCATGCTGACTCCTACTAATAATAATATATCCATAACCAGGGCTCAAAATTTCCACTTGCCTCTAGCCAATGGCGAGTGAAAATTTAGCCCTGGCGAGTAGAAATTCAGCCCTGGTGGGCATGTTATGGCTTGCAGTGGCGAGCAACTTTCCAGGTCTGGTTAGTAGTAAAGGACTTAATATTTTAAGCCCTGTCCATAACTATACATTAGAAACTCAACATTAATATTTTTGTCAATGTCTTCATAGAAAAAGTGGGACACCCTGAACTGGTGTGTATGACACACCAAAGTACCACCGCACACCAGGTTGAGAACCACTGTCCTAAGGAATGCACCCTAGGCTTCTTGAGCCACACCCATGACCACTCCCCTACTTTTCTAATGACCCCTCCCCCAATCCATCCACTGATATCTGGCATAGATAATACCCTGAGCCAATAAGAGACAAGAACCAAAAAACCTTTAAAGTGGATCTGTCACCTACCAGCTTTTAGTCTCAATAAAGGTAGCTGTTCAGACTTCCACTACCGTCTGGTGTTTGCGCTTCAGTATAATAGTTTTAGAGATTTATGGGTTAGTATCTAAGGAAACATTAACCTCGCCAGAGCTGAGATCTCCAAACAGTGTGGAACTGCCTGGACAATTGATTACAGTAAAATCTCAGGTATAATACGCACCTGTGTATAATATGCAGGTGTAAGTTATACTCAAGATTTTAGGGGAAAACAAGAGAACCTATGTATAATGCTCACCCTTGTTTTCCCCCTTTCTCACAAAAAAAAAAATTGAGGGCCGACAAATTCCTTCCTTCCCTTCCCCCAGCTCAATCCGCTCTCAGCAGATTCCCTTACTTGCACTCAAGTCTCCACTGTAGATCCAGTGTTTAGATCTCTTAGACCCTTGATGTCCTCACAGGGCATTACCATTGGCTTACATTGAAAGGTCTAGACAGGGCACTGGTGGAAGAGGGTGGCAAATGCAAGCATGCCACCCGCAGTGAAGATGTCATGGAGGAACCCAACATGGGTGAGGCTTCAGCGTAGACTTGAATGCAAGTAATGAAAGCTGCTGAGAGCAGATTGCGGTGGGGAAAGCAAAAAAAAACATATAATAAAATGTTGTTCTCGTGTATGATATGCACCCCCCAGTTCACATAAGGTGAAGAGGTGCAAAATTGTGCATATTATACCCGAATACGCAAATTGTGCTTATTATATGGTACTCAAATGTCCTGAAATTAGCCCACTCTTCTTCACTCCTACTTCTAAGGCCAGGGGAGGGCTGGCCTGGGGGGCAGAGGGGCAATTGCCCCCTGGGCCGGTCATAGGTCTGGGCTGGTGGGCCACAGCCTCACTCAATCTCCTTCTTGCTGCTGTAAATGGAGCTACATTAGTGATACCACAGAGCTTACAACTGAAATGGAGCTACACTAGTCATACCACAGAGCTTACAACTGAAATGGAGCTACACTAGTGATACCACTGAGCTTACAATTGAAATGGAGCTACATTAGTGATACCACAGAGCTTACAACTGAAATGGAGATACACTAGTCATACCACTGAGCTTACAATTGAAATGGAGCTACATTAGTGATACCACAAAGCTTACAACTGAAATGGAGCTACACTAGTCATACCACAAAGCTTACAACTGAAATGGAGCTGCACTAGTGATATCACAAAGCTTAAACAGAGCTGCACTAGTGATACCACTGAGCTAGTGGTACCTCTAATACATAACCCATTGTCATTGTAAGCTCTATGGTATCACTAGTGTAGCTTTAAATTTTTAAGCTCTGTGGCCTCACTAGTCTAGCTTCCATTCAATTGTAAGCTCTATGTTATCTCTAGTGTAACTCCATTTGAACTGTATGCTCTGTATTATCACTAGTGTAGCCCCATTGCAGTTGTAAGCTCTGTGGTATCATTTGTCTTACTTCAAAGCATTAATAACAAGTTTAAAATGAACAAAAGGAGATGGGCTGGGACAGTGAGCTGGAATGATAGTTGAAATGGACCCGTTGATTGTATTTGCCCCCCAGGCCACAAGTTGCCAGCCCTCCCCTGTCTAAAGCTGTCAGAACGTTTTGGCTTCTACCAATGGGGTGGAGTGAATTAAAGAGGAGGATTTCACACCACTGTTCTCTCACTTTAGTAAATAAGAGACACCCAGTTTAGTCACGTGCATCATAAATTATTTGATAGAACTCATTTTCAGCATTAAAATGGGGGTTGGGAAACAGGTGACCCTCCAGGTGCTGTTAAACTACAGCCCCCATCAACCTCAGCTGCCCAGATAAATAGCAATACTATTCAAATAAATCTCTATGGACCGTGTGCAGAAATAACTGGTGCCATTATCAGGCAAACCGACAGCACAAATTTAAAATTCCCCCAAAACTAACAATACTTTAACCACTTTGCTGCTAAACCTTTTCAGCAGTCAGTTTTCTTGCATTTTTAGATGACATAATTGCATTGAAGTGTGCTTAACCCTTTGAGTGCCAGAGGGGCACGCAACACATTGCTTTGCAATGCGTTCTGTACCCCTCTGGCACTCAAAGGGTTAATAGATAGACAAGGTATACTGCTTTGGAAAGAAGACAACCCATTACACTGCAGGAGGGGTCCCTCGTCTTCATACCACTAGCCTGGTGTGCACAATTGTGTGCAGAGCACCTCTCTGGTACTCATGGTGTTAATCGTGATGAGTAATCAGTGGCTCAGTCATTGTGAGTCAGCTGCCTGTGCTTAACCCCTTAACGACCCTTGACGGTCATAGTACGTCAAGGGTCGATTTGACTTAACGACCGATGACGTACTATGACCTTCATCGAGTTCCGGGCTCCCCCCAAGGCTGCACGCCGTTTGGGGAGTCCGGAACGCAACGGAGCAATAAAAAAAAATTGCTCCGTGCTCGTTAAGTCACGTCCGCTTCCGGATTCCCCGGTCGTTAAGGGGTTAATCAGGAATATCCTGACATCCTGGCCTGTTGCTGTGCCCTGAGGACTGTAGCTGGAGATCACTGTCTTCTCTAGCATTCAAGGGGTTAAAATCGTCATTTAACCCTTTGAGTGCCGGAGGGGAACTCAACACATTGCTTATCTCCCTTGTGGTATAAACTAGTTTCCTTCAGAACTGCTCCGCATTTAAAGGGATAGTAATACTTTATTATTACTATCTTCCATAGTAATACTCTCCCCCCTCCCCCCCCTTCCCTGAAGTCAGCGTTGTACTGACTGCAGGGGAAGTTTGTTGTACGACAGTCAGGCGGCTCTGCAGTTGAGCCGAGATCGCGTTAATGAGAAAGAATTATTTCACTGAAACAGTCCTCTACATGTGCTTGGTTTGTGCCTGGTTTGCAAGCACATGTAGAAGACCGTTTCAGTGAAATAATTCTTTTTCACTAACGTGATCGCGGCTCTGCTGCAGAGCCACCTGATGAAAGCCAGACCGGATATCCCTGCAGTCAGTACAACGCTGACTTCAGGGAAGGGGGAGGGAGGGGGGAACTTTGCCTTCGGTCATCTCTCAAACCATAAAGGTTTGAGAGATGAACCTGGGGGCTATTAAATTATTTTGCAAATATCTACAATATGGAGGATAGTAATAATAAAGTATTACTATCCATTTAACTTGTGCAAAAGCAGTACGTCTGCACTTGAACTGTAACCCTGTGGGTGCTTGATGTCCCTTGCATCGAAGGGGTTAATACATTTAGTAAACAAATTGTAGGACAGTAAAAGGAAATAAATATCCGCCTGTCTGTCTATATAAATATATATGTATACTAGCAGTTTGGGACGGCGTTGCCCGTCATGTTATGCAGGAAATGTTTCTTTTTTTTTAAATAAATGTTATGATAGTGAATTATAGCGTAGGGTGTACGTGTCAGAAAGGTACACACAGTGATAGACAGAGACACATGCAACACACACATATACACACACATGCACTGACAACACAAACAGTGACACACAGCTGCAAATCAGAACATAAATACATACAGTGTGAGCAGTGTAAGTAACATACCTCCCAACATTTCATATGGCCAAAGAGGGACACTTGTGTTTTCGGTGGTGTTACTGGGGGTGTGGCTGGTGGTGTATTTTAGAGAATTTTTAACCCTTTGAGTGCCAGGGGGTAAGCAATGCATTGCATCCCCTCTGGCACTGAAATGGTTAAGTTACTCTTTCTGTAAGTGAATGATTTAGAAGAAGATGAAAGTATTTTTTTTACACAGACTAATTTAACAGATATATACAGAAGTTTATTCCCACATTACTGTGGGTTTTATTGATGTGGAGCAATCTGATACACTGGTATATACACCACACAATGTGATCTCCTAAATAGAGGAGCAGAGGGATTTGGGTGTCAAACAGGGACTGTCCCTCCTATACTGTATAGTGCCAGTCCTTATACACAGACAAATTTTTAACCCTTTGAGTGCCAGGGGGTAAGCAATGCATTGCATCTCCTCTGGCACTGAAATGGTTAAGTTACTCTTTCTGTAAGTGAATGATTTAGAAGAAGATGAAAGTATTTTTTTACACAGACTAATTTAACAGATATATACAGAAGTTTATTCCCACATTACTGTGGGTTTTATTGATGTGGAGCAATCTGATACACTGGTATATACACCACACAATGTGATCTCCTAAATAGAGGAGCAGAGGGATTTGGGTGTCAAACAGGGACTGTCCCTCCTATACTGTATAGTGCCAGTCCTTATACACAGACACATGCAGACTGTATACTATACAGCAGAGGTTCTCAGCCCATGCCCTCAGTGGCCACTAACAGGCCAGGACTTAGGAATTTCACTGCTAGAACACAAGTGTGTTGATCAGAGGCTCAGTCATATTGATTAACTCACCTGTGCTCTTAAAAGGAAATTCTAAAATCCTGGCCTGTTAATAGCCACTGAGGGCACAGATTGAGAACCACTGCTATACAGTGCCAGACCATTGTAGAGAATTTTTAACCCTTTGAGTGCCAGGGGGTAAGCAATGCATTGCATCTCCTCTGGCACTGAAATGGTTAAGTTACTCTTTCTGTAAGTGAATGATTTAGAAGAAGATGAAAGTATTTTTTTACACAGACTAATTTAACAGATATATACAGAAGTTTATACCCACATTACCGTGGGTTTTACTGATGTGGAGCAATCTGATACACTTGTACATTAGGCTGACCAGACCTCACCTTTAACCAGTGACACATATGAAAAATGCATACTGCAGGGCTGCTTTGATTTTGGTGCACTCCTGAAATATGCTTATTTCCTATGTGTCCCCGGTTAAAGGTGAGGTCTGGTCAGCCTACTGTATATACACCACACCGTGTGATCTCCTAAATAGAGGAGCAGAGGGATTTGGGTGTCAAACAGGGACTGTCCCTCCTATACTGTATAGTGCCAGTCCTTATACACAGACTGTATACTATACAATGCCAGACCATATATAAATAGTTTGTCATACATGCTATACAGTGAGCTATGTACAGCATGGAGATGATTGCAGGAACTGGCACCTCTACTTACAGACAGACTGACAAACAACCTGCTCTCTTTCTCTCTCTTTGTGCAATATATAAATACAGTCACATCCATGTCTCTGCCATTTACCAGCTCAGCTGAAGCCTTGCTCTGCACTGCCTGATCACCTCTCTGCCGTTGTTTCCACTTTCTCAGCAAGCCAGTATCCTCCTGCTGATTGTTTAGAAATCAGCTCACTTGTAGTAATTAGCAGAGCTGTGTAGGCTCAAAGACAGGGAATGAAGAAGCTGCATAATACAGATTGGACCATGGCCTTCCAGCTGTAGCTTGAACATTGTTCCCATCATCCTCAGCGTGCGTGTGTGTGTATATATGTGTGTATGTGTCTGCTAGTGTGTGTGTGGGAGGGCATGTGCATGTGTCTGTGGTGTAGGAGTGTGTGGCAGCCATTTTTTTTTTCAGCCTTAGATAGTGGTGGGCGGGCTGGATAGTGGGGGCAGGCCAAATATCACACTCCCACAGAATCACCCAATGGCAGCAGTAATCCTTTTTACTGCCGCCCCTGGGTGTGTTTTGCCAGGCACAAAGTCTTCTTTTATATATATAGATATATATATATATATATATATATATTTATATATATATTGTTCTATTTATCTATCTGTCTAACTAGCTCTATCTATCTATCTAATATCTATCTATCTATCTATCTATCTATCTATCTATCTATCTATCTATATATCTATCTCTGTCCATCTATCTGTCTGTCTGTCTATCATCTGTCTCTGTCCGTCTGTCTGTCTGTCTATCTATCTATCTATCTATCTATGCATCTATCTGTCTATCTCTCTATTATCTATCTATCTATCTATCTATCTGTCTGTCTGTCTGTCTATGTATCCATCCATCCTATTGCATTTAAAACACCCTCCAACATGCACAAGAGTTAATATGTTGTGTATTAAATTCCTGCATCCTGAACAGGATTTTGTGCATAGAACAAACTAAAAATAAAATGGGTTTCTCAGCTTTACCATGGCTGTGGGAACACGCACTGTATATAATGCATAATGCAGGAGGTATGTGAAGACTGGCTCTTTCTGATGATTTGCTGGGGAGTGGAGCATGAGCGCCACCTACATGCTATGAGTAAACTTCTCTTATGATTATTAATACCCAAAATTCACATAGCATATGCTGTACATAGTCTGATGTGCAATGAATACTGAGGGTGGGGGGGATTTGTGCACTAAAGGAGAGGTGGTCAACTTGAAACCCACAAGCAGATTTTGGACTACAAGAGTGGCTGGGGATGATGGGAGGTGTGAAATGAGGAGATAATGTCTCCAGTTCTCTACAGAGTTATTTACCAGGCCTGTGGGGAGAGAGGATGATTAGCTGTTTCCCAGATAAATCCACCCACTTCCCATCCATTCTCCTCACTCCTCTACCTGTTCTGCACAACTCCTACCCTTTTGGGTCAAAAAACCTTCTTTATCCCAGTCCACCCATCCATATTAAACCATACTCACATCTGGACACTCCCATCTGCGTACTCTGGGTACTGGGTTCCCAGTTAGGACAATTCCTATTTTGATCTATGGAGCCTATGCACTAAGGCATGAGTATGCAACTTACTGGAACGCTAATAGTTAACTGATTAAAGGGACAGTAATACTTAAAATGTAAAAAAAAATATATTGTAGGGTTTATCCCCCTAAGTAAAACAAGGGTACTCCCACTGCTGAAAGGAGTTTTATTCAGTAGCTATTAAAGCTCATGCTTTATTTTTTTAGGTGTAATATCACAGTGGCCTGAAATTGTACAGTGGCGCTGTTGCTACCACATCCTATGGAGGTTTATGGTCAACTGACCAGAGCTGTCCATGGGAGGGTGTAGCAACAGCACTACTGTACAATTGATGGATGCTCAACTCATCTTGGATTGCATTGGAGAGATCGCTATCAGACAAGGGGCTATAAATTCCACGATCTTCAGCAAACCAGATGTCACCTCCCTAATCCAAGCAACTTTCTGTTTTTAGCCCCTTAACTTCCATTTTTAACCCATTAAGAGAGCGGTAAATTACATTTATGAAAACATATATGTTATAAGGCCTTCTCTGTTGAATGTAACAAGGATAATCCCACACTGGCAGTTGTTTTATTCAAAAGTTATAGCAGTTCAACTGTTCAAAACTGTTATATCCTCTGGAAACATTGATCCAAGGATCTTACTTCCTAAAAGGTCAAACGGACAGGAAGTGATTCAGCTGTTTCTTTGTAAGTGACTCGGCTCTCCCATAGAATGCACCAAGAGGCCAGTGTTAACGTAACAAACCAAACTGTAATCGCTCAGGAAAGACAAATCTTCCAGCAGTAGGAAAAGGAAAAGTCCAAAGATTACCTTTATTTTAACTTTATTGAATATTTACTATAAATAAGGCAGGTATTGCTTTGCAATGCCTTAAAGGTTAAGGAATATGAGAACACTTAAGTTCTCCTGCCTAACTAAATTACTAACTCGGCCTGGTAAATTCCCTGGCATCAATAAAAAAAATAGCACTGTACTGTTACTGTTAATGGCACAGAGGACCAGCCTATTCTTTCTTGAAATTGTCCCGAGCAGTTGGTACCAAGCAGCTTAGTCTAAGATTATTTCCCAGCTCCATTAGGTAGTTTAACCCTTTAACGACATGTGACGTACTATGACCGTCACGGTCCATGAAATACTCAAGGACCGATGACGGTCATAGTACGTCACGTACTTTTTACTTACAGCGCTCTACCGGGAGCGCTGTAAGTAAAAATAGGGCCTGAAATTGACCGCTCCAAGATCGGAGCGATCTCTATCAGGCCCCATAGTGACGCGCCGATACACGCGACAGGTCACATGTACCGGCGCGTCCAAGTGGTCCTATGCGGTCCTTATGGGACTGAAACGTCCCAGGACCGCCGGTCGTTAAGGGGTTAAGGTTAGAGTCACTGCCTGACGATTTCCTTCTGGTGACACTGGAGCACAGATGAGTGAAACTGTGGAGATTTGGTTTGCAGTTTTATTTGCCAGATACTGGAAGAGTACACTTCAGAATTAATCTAAACATACACGCACACAGGTACACAAAAACGCAAACAAAATTCCCCTTCCAACCAAATAAATTCAGAAATAATCTAAACACAGATGCACACACCGACACAAACATAAACAGACACACTAGGGTTGCCACCCAGCCGGTATTTTATTGGCAGGCCGGTAAAAAATTGGCTTCTGTCCAATGTTAAGTCTATGGAGGGAATGCCAAGAAAAGGTGGCAACCCTAAGACACACACATAGGGTGACCACGTGTCCCGGAATGCCCGGAACTGTCCTTAATTGAGGTCTGTGTCCCACATCTGAGGTCACCCCCCCACCGGTACAATAAAGAGTCCCGGAATAAGCAAAGACACCCACCGCACAGTCTCTGTGATTGTCACTCAGCCCTATTTTGCCAGCCCAGTGACCCCACAGTCACAGCCTAGCTGAACGCATGCCATCAGATAGTTTCTGGGTGCAGTCGCAAAGGAAGAGAAGTCATGGAAGGAAGGAACAGCTAGTGTAGGTGTGTGAGTCATTTGTGAACGTAGGACTGTCTGTCATGTAATTCAGTAAAATATATAAATGTCAGCTCAGAATACCTACATGGTTTTCCATTATTTTTGTAATTTTTTTTTCGGTGAACCATGGCTGCGTTTAGGACCTCTAAATTGTAAGCATTGTTCCCCTGCCTGGCCTGCCAGCGTGCTATCAGACATTGCAAAACAGCAATAGCAAGAACGAGGTGGTGTTTTGTGGATAGTAATTATAATATGTAACAGAGCGGAAGACCTTAGCAGGAGAGGAGCCTAATAAAGGCATAACATGTTGATGCAGGTCAGTGATTTGTTTATCATGGTTTCCTACTTATACATGGCTGTAGTAACCAGTGAAGACTATGGCTGTCCATAGATATACATTTATGCAGTAGTAGAGTTATATGTAGACACCTTGTGTAAGTGTGTAACAAGAGGGGCTGCAGTTGTGCTGAAACTCAGACTAAAGTTGGTCTATTGGATCTTTGTTGCTGTGAGTCAGACTTGCTCTGTGATCACAAGGGGCAGTTGTGTGCTGCTTAGTTTTCCTCTGTGGGGATTAGGGTGACTACGTATCAGATTGGACATGTGGTCACCCTACACACACATAAACATAGACATGCACAAATAGACACTCACACCTACCCACAGATAACACACACATCCATGTACACATACACACACAAGCTTATACACACAGAGAGAAACTAACACAAGGCAGACGCACGCAGAAACAGACAGATACAAACATATACAGAGACACACACATACAGTACACACAGAAACAGATATACATACACATACATACATATACACATACAGTACACACAGACACATACATACATACATACATACACACATACAATACACACAGAAACAGACACATACATACATACAAACATACATACACACATACAGTACACACAGAAACACACATACATACAAACAAAACAGACACAAACATATACAGAGACACACACATACAGTACACACAGAAACAGACACATACATACATACATACATACATACACACATACAGTACACACAGAAACAGACACATACATACATACATACATACATACATACATACACACATACAGTACACACAGAAACACACATACATACAAACAAAACAGACACACATGCATACATACACACATAAAGGCACACACAAAATACAAGTACATATACACACTCACACAGTCACACTCACATACACACATACAGTCATACAAATACAGACAGTCACACTCACATACGCACAGTCACACACATACAGACACAGATAAGCACAAAGCAGTGCAGTAGTGACCATTCCTTTCATTCTATAGGAATCTGTTGATGTCCCTTATGGTGCAGTTCATTTACTGCAGAATTGCTACAATTCTTCTTACTGCATCAGCTATGGTACGTGCCTTTTATAAAATAGCCAGGGCACCGGCTAGATCTTTTGATCAAGGAGCAAGAGTCCATATTGTTCCTCCCCTTTGCATCACAGATCCTTTCTCTCTAGTGAGCACAGGCAGTTATGTCTCATTTTTGCTTTATATTCCACAAGTACAGAGTTTGTAAAGTCAAAATGAGTCCTCACAACTGCTCCCTCTAGATGTCTCTATAGGAAAAAACTCTGCTCTAACTGTATCAGTTCAAAAAAATAGGGATGACAGAACAAGGTACTATCATCCCTACTGAGGAAAATATTGAAAGGAGTGAATGTAAAAAGTTCTCTGCCTCCAATCCATTGGTACTCATATGGTTAAAAAACAAATGCACATCCATATAGAGTACAGTTACTCTGAGCCTATAGTGATGACAACACACTCAGGCACTGGTTGTCACATGAGCCAGGCAGAGTCCACAGGAACCAGCAGGGATCAGTGATGGTTTCAGTCGAGGTCTGAATTATGAATTTACTAGTTGAAGAGCCTGTTACACGGGCCACGGTGCCACTGCCACCAGGTCGCAAGGCAGTCATGCGCAGTAGAGACTGCCCGCGCCACGGCTGATATATCAGCCACAGCGCGGACACATACCTCCCAACATTTCAAATTGCCAAAGAGGGACACTTTTGTTTTAGGGGGGCGTTGCTGGGGGCGTGGCTAGTGGGTGGGGCATTCCCGATAATTTTTAGGTTATTTCATGACCTACTGACACCTCCTTCTGTAACCTAATAAATGACTTATAACAAGACCAAAGTATTTTATTTACACAGACTAATTTCTAAACACAAATACTGATGTTTAAACAAACATTAATGTGAGTTTTATTGCTGTAGAGCAATGTGATACACTTATATACACACCATACAGTCTGATCTCCTAAAAAGAGGGACATCAGGGTGGGAAAGAGGGACAGGGGGATTTGAGACTAAAAGAGGGACTGTCCCTCCTAAAGAGGGACACTTGGGAGGTATGCGGACAATCTCTACTGCGCATGACTGCGTCATTACACGCTTTTTAGCAAATTATAACATAGGAAACAAAATATAGCACTGTGGGACAGGAGGCAACCAAGGTGTTCAGTTATTGATACTGTGTAAAGGTGGGAAAAGGGGGTTTCCATGCAATGTGTAATTAGTTCTTGTACAGCAGGTGTGAGGTCCCACACTGATATACACATGAATCCAAAAAAATATGTGTGTGTGTGCTTGTCTGTGTGTATGTAGTGATAATAGCAAGCAGTTTTGCTTTCCCTGATATTCTGAGCAGATACATTAGGAGAGCGGCTCTTCCCTCTACAGACACCTAGAGGCAGAAGCCCCAATGCAGGGGTGTCTAACTTGTGGCACGTGGGCAGGCACGTGCACACATAGACACCAAGGGGGGCTTGAGCACCTGCCCTTTTTGTCCAAAGTGCCCTCGTGCCCATTTTTTAAAAATATTTATATTGAATAAATAATTATGAAAAGTGCCCTTTTTTTCATTTGACCTCCTGCCCCCCAAAATGTGCACGTCCCTGCACATGGGCCAAATGGGGCCCGTCTGACTCCACGGTCCAGCCAGCCTGAGATTGAAAAACCCAAACAATTTTGAGATATGATTATCACACATGAACTAGTAGGGCCAGTAATACCTAATCCCATGGCTGCCTGTGCCGTACAGTTCAAGAACAGATTCTGTTAGACATCAGTATTTTTGAATACCCACTGGTTATAATTCACCATCGTTATCAATAATAAAAAAAAGAACAACGCGGCTCTCGATTTACAAAAAAAAAAAAAAAAAAATTGGACACCCCTGTCCTAAAGACATATAAAAAATGAGGTGGCAATGAATAATGTACAGGCATTATCAGCGTTTCATTTTATAAATTAGAGGAATACGTGACGTCAGCGTTAGACATTACTGTCCCTTTAAATGTTGACTGTAAACATTCTTGCATCCATTGTTCTCCAATGGTAGTTTTCATGTCTAGTTACCCTGTTCTTCATAGCTGTGGAATCTGCTGGCAGTTTAAGCAAACCATAATTATAATACAGTTGCAGAATTGCAGTAAGCAACATCCAGCTCCTTGGGCTTGTATTTTTCATTAGTGTGACTTCATTCCTTTTATGGTGCCATACTGCCCCCCAGTGGAATATTTTTAAAATAAGGACAACAAGGAGAAAACTCACTCCAGAGCTATAAACTCTACATACAGTTCCTGTTATCTTACCCAGAGTATGCACTAAAATCTCTAACATAGGGCACTGACTCTCAGCGTACTCTTTGGAGCATGCCAACAGGCCAGCTTTTTAAGATAATCCTGCTTATTGACAGGTGAGTCAGATCAGTGGTTGAGTCATTGTGATTATGCTACCTGTGCTTAACCCCTTAAGCACCCAAGATGTGCCAGAACCGCTGTTCTGCACATAAGGACCAATGACGGTCCTGGAACGTAATGGAAAGAGCCCTGAATTCATTCGTGAAAATAAAAATGCCCCGTGGTCCTTAATTGCCATCAACGCGACTGGTCCTTAAGGGGTTAATTAGCAGAGACGGATTTACATCTCAGGTGCCCCAATGCAAGGCATTGTAGGTGCCCTTAGCTCCACCTGTGACCACACCCCCACTGCATATGACCCCGCCCCACATTCCCAGCCACTGTTTCCTGGTGCAGAAAACACTATTGGGCAAAACAAGTAAAAAAAAAAAGCTTTAATCTCATGGTTGCTAGAGAGATCCAAGGAGTCAACCCCTTAAGGATGATGCGCCAGCACCGTCATGGGTAAACTTGCATTAAGGACCCATGATGGTCCTGGCACGCCATGGAATTCAGGGGTCCCCACGTGGCTGCCCCCCACTCAGGGACACCTGAAGCCATTCCGTGAGGAAAAAAAAAAAAAGCTCAGTGGTTCATAACTGCGGCTGCCCAGCTGGTCATTAAGGGGTTAAATAATATAAAGAAGTATATGAATTGCTGCAGGGACATTGAGATTGCACTGGCCACACCCACATTCTCAGCACCACTGAAGCGCCGCCCTTCAATATATAGTGCTCTAGGCAGCTGCCTATTCTGCCTTTTGGGAAATCTGGTCCTGTTAATTAGGGATTTCTTGAAAACTGGTCCCGATGATGTTCCCTTGGACTAGAGTCTAGATTCACTGGCCTAGGGACTGGGGAGCGTTTTCTCTTCTCACTCATGTAAACGGCTGGAGCAAAATGAGGCCATATAAGTAATCAAATTGGGGGTAATTCTGGGGCAAACCAACTGTACTATAGGTGAGAAATATAATAAATCACATTGATTTAAGTGGTTCTAGCCCTTAAAGGGAAAATAATGTCCCAAAAAAATATCCAGTTTTGTAGACTTTAAAAAAAAATCAATATGCTCCAAACCCAATCTCTTAAACCGCTATGGTTTGAGAGATATAGGGATTCAAAGTTCGCCCCTCTCTCCCTTCCTCCTGACATCAGCGTCTAGCTGACAGCAGGAGATCCCAGTCAGGTGACCAGCAGGCGGCTCTGCAGCAGAGCCACGATCGTGTTATCTATAAAGAATTAATTCATTGGAAATGTCTACAAAGTGTGCTTGCAAACCAGGCACACTTTGTAGATCTTTCCAGTGAATGAATTCATTATAGATAACGCGATGTCAGCTCTGCTGCAGAGCCTCCTCGAGTCGTATGACTCAATTCTCCTGCTGTCAGCATTACAGCTGACGTCAGGAGAAGGGGAGGGAGGGGGGAACTTTGCATCCCTATATCTCTCAAACCATAGCGGCTTGAGAGATCGGGTTTGGAGCATTTTTTTTTTTTTTTTAAAGTCTACAAAACTGGATTTTTTTGGGGGGACATTACTGTCCCTTTAATTGGTTAAAGCAGCAGTAAACTTTATGTGAAAAGGGCATTTCATGGTGAGTACAACTGTGCTACTGGGAGATTTTCATATCTGGGAACTCTGCAAAGGGCTTGATTCACCCGGTGCCATTAATAAAATAAAAGTGATGGCAGATGTTCCAAGTCACAGTCAGGTATTCTATTACTTGAACTATGACACACTGCCCAATGGGAAAATAGCTCAACGGGTGCAAAATTTCTGCCCACTGAGATCAATGAGAAAGCAGACGCATTTGCAATTCAATTACAGGCGGTGACTAGTAACACGTGTTAAAGGACTCACTTTTATCGCCTAAAATTTAGGCCTAATAAAATTGGAGTTGAGTCCCCTAAAACGTGTTCCTAACCACTGACATGGAAGTGAAATGTGTAAAACAGAAATGCAAAAAAAAAACACGCACATGTAATTACTGATCCCTACACTAGTGACCCATGGATGTATTGATATGGGGGCCCTAAGGTCCAAGGTACCAAAAACATGAGCTAAACCCAAAAAAATTAACTCTTTGAGTGTCAGTGAGTTATGCAATGCATTGCAGAGCATTGCATACCCCTCTGGCACTCAAATGATTATTCCCCCTACAGCTAACACTATCCCATTAAAACTAAACTCTTACCTGTAAGTCTGAGGTTCAGAGGGGTCTTCTGCATGCTGGTCTTTCTCCTGAATTTATCTTTAAAGGGATAGTAATGATTAATTTTAAGTGGCTTTAATATTGTAGGCATTATAAAAAGATTAACATCAACATAAGTCTTATCTCTCAAGCCTTTATAGTTTGAGAGATATAACTTGCTAAAGTTACCTTTTCCTGGCTGTTTTACTCAAGTCTGCCATCTAGCTGACAGCTGCAGATTCCGGTCATTTGACCAGACAAAGACTCTTCAGCAGAGCCGAAATAGCTCTATTTATAAATAAATACGTCATTGGAATGTTCTACAAAGTGTGCCTGGTTTGAAAGCAGACTTTGAAGACCATTCTAATTAAGTATTTATTTCTAAATAGCATGATTTCAGCTCTGCTGAAGAGCCTCTGTCTGGTCAAATGACCGGAATCTGCAGCTGTCAGCTAGATGGCAGACCTGAGTGAAACAGCCAGGAAAAGGTAACATTAGCAAGTTATATGTCTCAAACCATAAAGGTTTGAGAGATAAGACTTACATCGATGTTAACCTTCTTTTAATGCCTACAATATTAAATCAACTTAAAAATAACCATTACTATCCCTTTAAGTCTTCTTTTCTAAGATTATTACCCTCATCTTCTGTCTTCATCTCCTTTCTTCTTCTTTCAAGTGAGTGCTCTCTGTGGAAAACAAGAAGAATACATGATATGTAATGCCCCCATAAAGTGTCATTGCCGCCACTGCTGCCATTGTCGCCGCCTGCAAAATAAAAAAAAACTCTTCTTGTACCTTTCAGGCCATTGCCTGGTTCACACTGAGTTAAATTTGAACAGAGACTGGCTTTTATATGGCCAGTCGCTGTTCAAAAGTGTTCCCGCTCTCCCCTTTGCTAGGATGTGGGGTTAGGCAGGGCAAGGAATGTGCCCTTCAGTAACCACACCTCCCAGCCAATCAGCTTCTAGCTGGGGGGATCACGGATGAGCATTGCGTCATACTTTCTGCTAGAAGCTGATTGGCTGAGAGGTGTCCTGCTCTAATTAACCCCACGTCCCAGCCAACGGGAGAATGGAAATACTTTTGAACAGAAACTGGCCATATAAAAGTCAGTCTCTGTTCAAATTTCCCTCAGTTTGGATTGGACAATGGTCCAAAAGATACAAGAAGGTTTCGTTTTTTATTCTGCTGGTGGTGGCGACAATGACACTTTATGGGGCAATGCATCTCATGTATTCTTGTTGTCTACAGAGAGCATTCACTTGAAAGAAGAAGAAAGAAGATAAACACAGAAGGTGAAGAAAGAAGATAAAAGAAGGAAAGAAGCTTAGAGAAGATGTAAAGATGAATTCATGAGGAAAACCAGCATGCGGGAGACTCCACTGGACCTCAGACTTACAGGTAAGTGTTACAGCTTTGGAGCATGGGTCAAGGGATAATATTAGAGCTAGTGTTACTTAATTATATTGTTAAAGGGATAGTAATGTTTCACAATAAAAGCAGCTCTGATAAATCTTCATAGTATTTGGGCCATGGAGAGTGTTATTTCAATACTGTCAGAGTTGTACTTCAAGAGTAATTGAATTATAAAGTATCCCCCTCCTGCCCCTTTTACTGATGTAACACTGCTCACCTCAGAGCAGCAAGACTGTCCGGATGGATCACAGAGAGGGTCAATCTTCAGTGGCATAAGGAAAACATGAAGATCCTGTCAAGGTGGGGGCAGGGTTTTCATTATGTTCACAGTAAGAAGATTGTCCCTTGCTGTGAGCTGTCTGGTCAAGCAACCAGATTCTACATCTGAGGGGAGGTGGCTTACATTAGGTAAACGGGGCGGGAGGGGGATACTTTATCATTCAATTACTCTTGAACTACAACAGTATTGAAATAACACTCTCAATGGCCCAAATACTATGAAGATTTATCAGAGCTGTTTTTATTGTGAAACATTAATATCCCTTTAATGTTATGTGTAGCTTAGGGCCAATAGTACGGTTAGTGTTTGGGAGGTGGGGGAGGGTCACTGTGTTTTTTAGCTCATGCTCGATGCTTGACAGTGTGTCAAACACAGAGCATTAGCTAGTTTCCTTTGATGTTCTCATTTCTCACTGTATTTAGTGTGCATTATGGGGAAAAAAACTACAACGAATGTTGAGCTGCAATTTAGGTTCTGTGGGCCAAAGCACCTTGTGGTTCAAGTTGGTAGAGCAATTGAATTTCTAATGGTACCACCGTGTTTGTACCATTTGGTGTTTATTTTTGCCCTACCATGTGTTTTACTTGTGATAATTGAATTGAGCCCTAAATCTTCTCCCAGAGACTACATTTTTCTGAGTTAATTACAGGGTCCCCAAGACCGAGGGTGAATCTCTAGTTGATACCCCACTCCCTTTAAAGAGGAACTATATCCTTAAAATCAGTGTCTCTTACTTTGTATAACAGAAGTACTTTCCTAGGCGGGTGTCCTTCAATTAGCAGACAGTTCTAATTATAGGATTTTTTTTTACTTGCATGTGATATTTGTTGTAGCCTTCTGCTAATTGTTTCAGTTTACAATTTGATTAAAAAAACTGCAACCCATATGAGCCCCGCAGGTGTATGGAAACCCATTGTTTGTTGTAAAGTGTTGTAAGGGTCATGGCAGACTCCAACAGAGATCACTACACAATAATACAACTTAGACAGACAGATAGATAGATAGATAGATAGATAGATAGATAGATAGATAGATAGAGAGATAGAGAGATAGATATGCATGAAATACACCTACCTAGGAAATTTATCTATTAAATAAATTAAAGGGAACTTTACCTTTACATATAATTGATGTCCCCACCAAATAGAAGCTTGAAGGAGCAGGGAGAAACACCAGAAATGTGTTTCAAAAAATGCAAGGTATGCATCAAAAATACCTAGAATACATTTTGATTAATTCTGCATCCAGAAGCCATTAACATTTTCTGATCATAGACCAGTGGTGGGAAGCCTGCAATCCCCCACCTGTTGTTGGACTACAACTCTCATCACAATCAACAGGCCAACAGACAACTAAGAATGATAGGAGCTGTAATCCTACAACAGATAGGGGACTGCCATTTGCCCTTAAACTGGATTATACATAGATTAGATTAAGTGTTATAAATAAATAATGTGTGTGTGTGTCTATGTGTGTCTGTGAATATGTGTGTGTCTATTATATATATGTGTGTGTGCCTACATGTGTGCATGTGTGTGTGGGCGTGCATGCATGTTTGTGTGCCTGTGTGTATGCGTGTGCATGTGTGTGTGTCTATGTGTGTATATGTGTGTGTATGTATATGTGTGTGTGTGTATGTAAGTGTGTGCGTATGTGAATTATGTGAATGTATGTGTGTGTATATGTGTGTGCATGTTTGTGTATGTGTGGGTGTGCATGTTTGTGTATGTGTGTTTGTGTGCGTGTATGTGTATGTGTGTTTGTGCATGTGTGTATATGTGAAAGTATGTGTGTGTATATGTGTGTGCGTGTTTGTGTGGGTGTATGTGAATGTATGTGTGTATTTGTGTGTGCGTATTTGTGTGTGTATGTGTGGCCGTGCGTGTTTGTGTATGTGTGTGTGTTTGTGCGTGTGTGTGTGCATGTGTTTGTCACAGTGTCAATACTACAGGCAGCACTATCCTTTTCATTAGATCTATTATGATAATCTTTTCAGAGTCCATATGACCTCAATTACATCTATGGGTAGGGGAGTCCACAGGAATTTTCCCGCAGGGGTTGGGGGGCCAAAACCATAACAACCCAGCCCCTATGTTTATATGGTGTCACGTGTAGTGGAGTTAAGTGCCCCCCTTGCCCCCTCCTTCTAGACTCCCATGTCTAAAGGGTATAGTTCCCCATTAATCCTTTGTGAACTAGTGGGTATGCAGTGCACTCCATTATGTTGAATCGGTCCTCAAAGGGTTACGAGCCAGTTACTCACAGGTCATTATTCCCCTTTAAGATGAGAGCGGTATAACCAGTATATTTCTCAGGAGGCAAATACAAGGAACTCTTTGATAAAGGAACCCATGCATTTTTTGTGTCTGATGAACCACAGTTTCATAGGAAAGGTAATTTGGAAGATAAATTTCTTCACCAGTAATGCAACTATCCTGTTTGCTTGTGAAGGTTCTGTAATTCACGGGATCCACCAGACATTAATATTCCACAGCAATTCTTTCAAGAAGAAAAATGAAAAGGAAAGTGGGAAATGGGGCACCGTCATCTATCCTGGTAATCGCAATGGTAATGGGACTGGGACAGCACGGTGAGGGGACGCTTCTAATGACCCTAATCTGGGGAATTAATGATGCTTAAAGCGCTATCATTTGCTTTGATATCGGTGGACAAAGCACATAATGCGGATTTTCCCTCACATTAGCTGCTATGTACAATAACTCATATGTCACGGCGAGTTACCACTGTTATGGTTAAGATAATTTAAAAAAAAAAAAGAAAAGAAATTGGAATTATAATTCTTTATTATCAGCTGGTTATTAGTGCTGGGTCAGAACCTCTTCAATGCCAGTTAGCTGCCGCCGCTAATGAGCTATGAAAGCAGCAGCATCGAAGACCACTGTGCCTCTTAATTGTTTAAAGGGACAGTAATGCCCCCCAAAAAATGTCCAGTTTTGTAGAGGTTAAAATATTAATAAATATGCTCCAAACCCTATCTGTCAAACCGCTATGGTTTGAGAGATATAGGGATTTAAAGTTCTCCCCTTCTCCTGACGTCAGCGTTGTGCTGACAGCAGGAGATACCGGTCCGAGGACCAGCAGGTGGCTCTGCAGCAGAGCCGAAATCGCATTATTGCAAAAGAAATACTACAAAGTTTGCCTGGTTTGCAAGCACACTTTGTAGACCTTTCTAATGCATGAATTGTTTAGCAATAATGTGATTTCGGCTCTGCTGCAGAGCCTTCTCGAGTCGTACGACTCGATTTCCTGCTTTCAGCTTTACACCTGACATCAGGAGAAGTGGAGGGAGGGGGAATTTTGAATCCCTATATCTCTCAAGCCATAGCGGTTTGAGAGATAGGGTTTGGAGCATATTGATTAATATTTTATCCTCTACAAAACTGGATATTTTTTTTGGGGGGGGGAGGCATTACTGTCCCTTTAACTCCTTGAGTGCAAAAGTGGTTTACAAGAAGAGGTGACAGGAATAGCTATGTTTTATTTTAACTGTTCTTATTTAACCCCATAAATCAGTGGTTCTCAACCAGGGTGCCCTGGCACTTTAGTGTGCCTCGGACAGCGACTTAGGGTGCCCCATGTTTTCAATGAAGACTTTCACTAAAATGCGAATATTGAGTTTTAAGCTATTATTTGTGGACATTTTTCTGCACAATATGTTTCTTTTTGTTAGTGAGACCTCATAATAACTGTATATTTATGTATTGTACCCTTCATTATGCCCTTGATAAATTACATAACATGTGCCAGGGGTGCCCCTGAAAGGTCCAAATTAAGTGTTAGGGGTGTCTTGAGCAAAAAGAGATTGAGAACCACTGCCATAAACGCTAGAGACGTCTCTTTGCAATTAATTTAGAAATGGTCTAGTATCTAAGAAATTAAAGGGTTAGTAATGCACAAAATTAAGTTTTTTCTATTCTAGTGTAAAAGCCCGTGTGCATGGGCCAAGGTCCGGGTAATGTTAACCCTTTGAGTGCCAGAGGAGTACACAACGCATTGCACTGGCCCTCTGGCACTCAAAGGGTTAAGAGGCTGCTACCTCACTGCTCCATGTGATGCAGTCTTGCGTCACCTCACTCACACGATGCAATCATGCCCGAATGCACGCAGTCTCAACTGCACATGACTGCATCGTGACAAACATCCTAGCGAATTATTATATAGGATGGAAGATTTTACAAAAATAAAGTATTTGTTGAAAGTCCTATCTCCCTCCACTAAACTTCGCCCCTCCCTCCCCTTCTCCTGACGTCATCGCTATGCTGACAGCAGGATATCCCGGTCCGGAGACCAGCCTGCGACTCTGCAGCAGAGATGAAATTGCGTTACTGGAAAATAATTACTTCATTGGAAAGGTCTACAAAACGTGCCTGGTTTGCAAGAACACTTTGTAGACTGTTCCAATGAAGTGATTATTTTCCAGTATCGCTATTGCGGCTCTGCTGAAGAGCCTCCTCGTGTCGACCGAAACTGATCTCCTTCTGTCAGCTTTACAGCTGACGTCAGGAGAATAGCAGAGGATATCTCTCAGACCATAAAGGTTTGAGTGATAGGACTTTCTCCAAATACTTTATTTTTGTAAAATCTACCACATAGAATAAACTTTATTTTGGGCATTACAACCCTTTAACTAATATATAACAACTATATAAAAAACAAATTGAAAACCCTTTAAAGGACTATAGAAGCGTGTTACACACCCCTTGGATTCTTAACCTTTTGAGTGCCAGAGAGGTATCCAACGCATTGCGTTATTTTTTTTAAGCGTAACTTTCATGTATTTTAATGTGCCCCCCCCAAATCATTTTTAATATAGTGTTAAGCATATCCATACTTGTATAATACTTAGTAAGTCCAGCATTATTTAGAAATGTAACTAGTTCAGAGACTCGCCGGCAGGCATCTTATCGTACAGGAACCTGAGCGCCTGCTCTGTCCGTCCCTTTCTGTACTGTGCAGTACAATGCAACTGCCCCTAGCCAATCATAGAAGAGACAGGGACAAACAGCCCAGGAGCAAGATGCCTACGCTGTCATTTGCCAGGGAGTCTACAAAGAAGTTGAATTTCTAAATAATGCTGGACTTACTAAAGACAATAAAAGTATGGATATGCTTAAAGCAGGGCTTAAAATGTGAAGTCCTTTGCTACTAGCCAGACCTGAAAAGTTACTCGCCACTTTAAGCCATAACATACCCACCAGAGCTGAATTTCTACTCGCCAGGGCTAAATTTTCACTCGCCATTGGCTAGTGGCGAGTGGAAATTTTGAGCCCTGCTTAAAGGGATAGTAATGTCAGATGATAAGTTTATGCTATATTGTAGATTTAAAAAAAAAAATTTAGTGGAACAAGTTCCATCTCTCAGACCTTTATGGTCTGAGAGATATTCGCAGCTAAAGTTCCGCCCTCCCTCCCCTTTCCCTGATGTCAGTTGTAAAGCTGACAGAAGAAGATCCATGTCAGCCGACTCGAGGCAGCTCTTCAACAGAGCCGAAATAACGATATTTAACGATATTGGAATGGTCTAGAAAGTGTGGTTGCAAAGCAGGCACACTTTGTAGACCATTCCAATGAAGTAATTATTTTTACATTTCGCTATTTTGGCTTTGCTGAAGAGCTGCCGGCTGGTCCCAGGACCGGGATCTCCTGCTGTCAGTACAGCGTTGATGTCAGGGAAAGGGGAGGGAGGGGGAACTTTAGCTGCAAATATCTCTCAAACCATAAAGGTTTGAGAGATAGGACTTGCTCCACATACTTTATTTTTTTTTTAAATCTACAATATAGCATAAACTTATCAGCAGACATTAGTATACCTTTAATACCATATTAAAAATGATTTGGGGGGCACATTAAAATACATGAAAGTTCTGCTTTAATCTGCCTGCTTTATCTCTTGTTTGTGTGTTTATCTTAAAGGGATAGTAATACTTAAGTATTACTAATCCCTATATTAAAGTCCTATTAAAAAATAAACGTATTTCCCCCAGTGTCATCTCTCAAACCTTTATGGTTTGAGAGATAATCGCTCCTAAAGTTGCCCTCTCCCTCCCCCTTCCCCGAAGTCAGTGTTGTAGCTGACTGAAGGGAAATCATCATAGATCATCAGTCATATATTATGTCAATTGTATTATAAAGTAGGCAGGGTTTGTTTGGGGTGGGTGGGACTGGAAGAGGGGAAATGGGGTTTGCTCATAAAATGGGCGGAGTGGGAAGAACAGGGAGGAGAGTGAGCGGAAGTGGCAGTGAAGTGGGCGGAGTTACAAGGGAGGTCACTGATTCCTGAGAATCAGCCTCTATTCCTGGAGATCTGGTAAATACATATGCAAACTGGAATCTCTGGGTCAGATCTGGAGTGTTCCGGCATATGTTGATTTAAAGGGATAGTAATACTTAAGTATTACTAATCCCTATATTAAAGTTCTAATAAAAATAAATGTATTGCTCCCAGTGTCATCTCTCAGACCTTTATGGTTTGAGAGATGGTCGCTCCTAAAGTTCCCCCCTCCCTCCCCCTTCCCCAAAGTCATTGAATTACTCTTGAACTACAACTCTGACAGAATTGAAATAACACTCTCCAAAGTCCAAATACTATGATGATTAATGAGAGCTGCTTTTATTATGAAACATTCCTATCCCTTTAAGCACAAAACAAAACTGGAGAAATTCTAGGGTAAATAAACGCAAGGCATTGGATACCTATCTGGGTTAAAAGTGGACCCACCTGTAAGTTGTATTGTAAGGATTTTTGTTTTGGTTAAGGTTCGGGGTTACGGAGAGAAGGGAAGGTTGAGCACGTACACCTTATTACTCCATTATATGAGACCAGCAGACTATTGCATGAGACCGGCATGGTACACAAATACTGTAATTATGTGTTGCCCTGCAGGTCTCTTTTACTGTATATTATTATGCTGGACTCATATAATACAGTTACATTAGACTAATAGGACAATACACCAGTACATGATATTAACAAGGAATCAGCATGGCCTATCTATTACTTGAGATCTACAATGTTATGTGTTATAAGAATGTTTCCCACCCTTCTCATTGGGGCACCTAACAAGCCATGTCTTTAGGGTTTGCCTGTTTGCACGCAGGTGAGTCAATCAGTGCACCTACCCATGGCACTCAAAAGGTCAAGTGAGGGCTGGTGCTGAAGTCTGAGTGCATCCTTGCTGCTCCCCACTTGCCCTCCCCGACAACTCGCTAACATCACTCCAACTTCATATGCTACTGATCAAAGTCTCTTTCCCTCTCCGTGCACAGACAGTTCTTAGTGCATATGGTGAAGTGTGTCATGTTCTCCATGGAGAAGTGATCTCTACATATCACCAGATACACGTCACCATTGCATTGAACCTTAGTGCATCTCCTGAAGGACTCATTGAAGATGTTATCTCTTGAACAAATGCACAAAGGCAAAATTCAGAGAGGCCAGTAGGATTTTCTTCAAGCAAAGAAGTGCCGGCACTGATAAACAAACCGGCAATCACATGATGCACTCCCTGCCGCACTCTGGATGTTCTTGGTGAAGGTCAAAAGGGTGGCCTTCCTTTCCAAGATACAATGTAGCATAAAAACATTGTCTGGATGACAGATTCATCGAAGGGTTAAAAAAGTTTATTGAAGTATAAACAGGCAAACAGACACGCGTTTCGCATCATCAGTCCTTTTTTTTAACTCATCGGAGAATATGGTTGTTTCCAGAGTGAGGTTTTAATGCTACATTAGGATTTTCTTGCCATAGTAAGGTAAGTGGAGGGGTTTTACTTTAACCTTACTCAGGCCACCTTCCTTAAATGGCACTCCTAGCCCCATCTACTGTTTTTCTGCACAGAAAAAACATTATCCTATAACATACAAATGTGAAAAGTACTTAAACCTCTTGTGTGCTAGAGAAGCACACAAGGAGTTAAATATGTAGTCCAGAAGATGAGTATAAACACTGGTGTCTAATGCAGAGACCTGGGGGTTATGCACTAAGATGTGGTAGAAAGGTGATAAAGAGGAGATAGACAGGTGATAAAGAGATGATAGATGAAGGAGGAGATAAAGAGGAGATAGAGAGATGTTAAGAGATGATAGCTGTCACGAGATACCCTAGGAATCTGGGTCTAGAAGCTGGAGTACAAAGACAGAGAGCAATGCTCAGAAGGGGAGACTGTCACCCTTATCCCTTGCTGTGGCAGAGGCCAGGTAAAGATGTTGGCCGCAAAGCCAAATGTCTGATCCCGGTTGAAATGGGACCCTGACCAGGATGGGAGTAAGGGTGTTCTGTATATGGACCCGAAAATCTTTACACTAATGGATCCCAGTGTAGAGTGGGTGTAGCCCAGAGGATAAAGGGACAAATAAAGGTTTAAAACTGATCTACCCAGGTATGGAAGCAAGCTGACAGGAGAATAGGAAAGCCCCAGCTCAGAAACGGAAGGTAGAACCTGACGTTTTCTACAGTCAGCAGGGAAAAGAGACCCCAAGGAGGCAGTGTACACTCAGAAGCCTTAAAGTACCCAAAAGACTCCAACCCAGGTTAGGTTGGGTAAACCGACCCAAGCAGGCTAGGACCGATACCTAAACCCCCACAGATCTACAAGTAGAAATAGTGGTTCTAGGACTGCCTAGACTGGTGGAATATGACCAACAAAGGTCTGGAGTATGGCTAGTCTGATCCACGGGCCAATAGGATGAGGTTAATGTCCACAAACCTGGCTCCCTGCACTAAACAAACTAAGACTGTGTACAGGACCTAAAGCCCAATCAGACACCACAGAGAAACTTACAGAAGGGAGAATCCAAAAGGTCAGCAACAGGAGACCAGAAGCAAAGGAGTGAGACAAGCTGTGCCAAATAGACACCGGGAGGGTCAGAAACAAACAGAGGGTAACTCAGTCAGGTGGTCAGAAGGCAATCAAAGTGTAACAGGGGGCGACTGTAACAAATATCAAGAGGCAAGCATGGATTCAGGAACAGACCGAAGATCAAAACCAGGAAATTAAAGGGATAGTAATGTTTCATAATAAAAGCAGCTCTAATTAATCATCATAGTATTTGGACCTTGGAAAGTGTTATTTCAATTCTGTCAGTGTTGTAGTTCAAGAGTAATTCAATGATAAAGTATCCCCCTTCCGCCCCTTTTACTGATGTAACACTGTTCAGCCAGATCAGAAGGGAGGTGCCCAGGTAGACTGCAGAGAGGGACAATCTTCAATTAAGATAAGGGAAAAACCTGAAAAACTTGTCAAGGGGGGCAGGGATTTCATTGTTCTCATAGGGAGAAGATTGTCCCTTGCTGTTATCTGTCTGGTCTATGGACTGGATTTCACATCTGAGAAGAGATGTCTTACACTAGGTAAAAGGGGCGGGAGGGGAAACTTTGCTTGTGAATATCTCTCAAACCATAAAGGTTTGAGAGATAAGACTTATATCATTCTTCATGTTTTTTTAATGCCTACAAAATAAAATAAAGATAAAACGAAGTATTACTATCCCTTTAAAAGAAACAAACAAAGTCACAGCTCGAGTAATCAGGCAAGGAGGAGCTGAGCCACCAGAGTAAATAAACCCTAATTCTCCAATTGGAAGGAAGGAGGAGATAGCAGTAAGTACGGAGTCATTGCAGGACCAAAAAGGTAAAAAGGCCTTCGTGATAATAGAGAGGTGAGAAAAAGGAGACAGAGAGAGATGTTAAAGAGGAGAAAACTTCTACAATCAAGCTGAAAAGATTTTATTGCATTGGCTCCATAGACTAAGACGGGATCTGGAGAAGGTCACACTTGAGAAGGTTATTTCCACTTTAGAACCTCTTTGTCACACCTTAGTGCTTTGCCATACCTGGGAAGAAGATTCCTAGAGAAGGATGGGACTGTACACATGACGGAATTAACATCATAATGTGGGCAGGACTTAACTGGGATGGGCAGGATTAGGAGACTGTGGGCATGGAAGTATGTTGGACAGGGCAGAAGTAAGCAGAATCAGGCAGGGAGTGGGCAGAATCAGGCAGTAAGTGGGCGGGTTTACTAGAGACCTCTGGAAGCTGGAGAAATCACATTTGTCTCTGAAGACCCGACAATCAAATCTGAAAACTAGATTCTCCAGGGCAGATCCGTAGAGCTCAGAGGTATGTGCATCTCCCCCCAGATTACACTGACCATATCCACAACTCAGCAGATATGTCCAACATGAATGCAGCACCCTTCACAATGAGGTTCCATAGGCAGTTGTCTACCCTGCCTAATAGGCAATCAATCCCTGATGAATCTGATTTATGAAGGGGTGAGATTTTATACACAAGTTCTGTTCTTTACTTTGAATTTGTAACATGTTTGGAGCAATATTACCTGATATTTCCAATATAAATGTTACAGAAAACAATGCCATGGAGGCCTTTCTAGAATTCAAGGATATAAAATCCCTTTTATTAAACAAATGGGGAATTTTTATTCTTTCTCTATGGAGCAGAACAGGGGTAGGTAAAGTGAGGCCCTGCAGCTGTTGTTGGACTACAACATTGGCTGGCAGGGGATGATGGGAGTTGCAGTCCAATAGAAGCTGGAGGGAGTTACATTGTCTCCCACACACACATCAATGTCTGTGTCCTTGGATTGAATATCATAGCTGGGAACTCTCTGGATTTGCCGTTTTTTGCTGCTAAGTACCAGGTCTCCGGGGAAGAGGCTGATGCTCTGGATGTCGGGCATTTCTAATGAAACTCTGCCCTCTTCTGTCTCTTCCTAGTCTGTTCCTCCCACTCCCCGCCCACTTCTTCTCCTTCCCCAGCCTATTCATTATAATTTGTCTTCATTTTTAAGCTCCGCCCCACTCACAATTAAGCTCCACCCCCTTTTGATGCAAGTTGCATCATTTTTCTCCCCCAGTGGCACCATAGGACTCCTCTCTCTCTGGGCAGTCCACAACAAAAAGTTCACAGGTATGGTGAATAAACAAACCCGATTCAAAGCTAAGTCTCCCATCTTCAATTTACTAAGCTACTTTTGTCATATATCCTCCCCTTAAACTGCTTGCATTAAGAAGAAGACAAGAGGTCACTCTGTTGAGTAATTTATGGTGGTCCTTTCTTTTATGCCTTGCTTTGATTATTGTGTCAAGAAAATGCATACAGGAAATGGTATATGTATACGCCACTTCCCTGTGCACACTATGGAGTGAGGTGCTTGCAGACATTAAAGGGATAGTAATACTTTGTTTTATCTTTATTTTATGTTGTAGGCATTAAAAAAAAATGAAGAATGATATAAGTCTTATGTCTCAAACCTTTATGGTTTAAGAGATATTCACAAGCAAAGTATCCCCCCCCGTTCAACCAGATCAGAAGGGAGGTGCCCAGGTAGACTGCAGAGAGGGACAATCTTCAATTAAGATAAGGGAAAAACCTGAAAAACTTGTCAAGGGGGGCAGGGCTTTCATTGTTCTCATAGGAAGAAGATTGTCCCCTTCTGTTATCTGTCTGGTCTATGGACTGCATTCCACATCTGAGAAGAGATGGCTTACACTAGGAAAAAGGGGCGGGAGGGGGAAACTTTGCTTGTGAATATCTCTTAAACCATAAAGGTTTGAGAGATAAGACTTATATCATTCTTCATGTTTTTTTAATGCCTACAAAATAAAATAAAGTTAAAACGAAGTATTACTATCCCTTTAAACTTTCACACTGATGAGCACTACAGCAACAGTACACAGTAGTCCATACACTGAATTTGTATCCACTGGTGTAGACAAATGCTGGTGAGGCTGCTCTGGTGAATTCATATATAGCTAGTTGAGCAACAGTGATATCCAAATTGTACAGGGAGCTGCAATGCCTCTGGGTTTTCATACATTAATTTACAGTGTGTTTATCATTTTAAAAAAATATATTTAGTGGTATAAAATTCTTGCTGCTTGAGCTGGGCATTAAATATTCATAAAGACGTGACTTGAAGTATCACTTATGACAAGTTTGTAATGTGTATGTAAATGCCAACGCTTTCCTTGTTACACTCTCTTATATCGTTGTTAGTTGTTGCAGAATTACAGCTTTGATGTGCTTGGATCTAAACAGAGGAGGGCACCTTGAGGCTCTACAGCTGTTATTGGGATAAAAGCTCCAGGTTCCTCGTTAAGGAAATAGTAATTACAGATATTTGGGAATAAATCAAGCTAGGATAAAGTAACCTTTGCTATAACATGTTGATCTAGAGTAAAGCAAAAACATATTGAAGCCATTTATAAAAAAAATTCCTTCTTGACTCATGAGGATTTTGCCATGGATCAACATCCTACCTGCTTTGTAACCAGCTCTATATTGTCCTAAGCTAAAATGGCATCCAATTATTTTTGAAAACATTTACAGTATCTGCAACATGCTACTGAGGAATAGGATTTCACATCCTTATTGCCCTTACTGTAAAAAAAAACCCTTGCCTTTGTAACATTCAAAGGTGCTTTGCCTCTAGTATTAATGGATGACCGCTTGTCTTGTGCTCAGCTGTTTTAGTAAAACCTTGGGATTGCACCAAAAGCTAGAATGCTGCAACTTTACTACACAGTAAGAGGCCTATGGTGCCTGCTTTTTGTAACCTCCAGTGAACTGCTTACCCATATGGGCACAGACAGTAATATTGGCTAACAGGCTGACAAACACACATGTCCCTCTTGCATTCCCATTAGCAGTTTAATGAAGGAGAGGGTGAATGAAGATACACAGGGGACAGAATTATGACAGGTGGCAAGACAGTTCTGTCACCTGCATGACAGAGGTCTATAACATGTTTTTTTTAAAACTGAAAGCTTTCTGATTCTCTAACCTCTTATCAAGTATAGACTTTACTGCCAGTGTTGTTGATGAGTATTCAACAAAAGAAAAAGGATGTATATAAACTAATTTACTCCCTAATAAGCCCATTCAGCGATCTCTCCACTTTAATGAGGCAGACCACTTATGGTGTAACATATGTTACAGTCTTAATAGTAGGTAAACATCTAGTCCTTTTGTAAATTGGATGAATGAACAGAAGGAAATCATCTTGTTAGCAAACTAAGCGAAAGATGATTTAGACATTTCCATGTCTCGGGCAAGTTTGCAGATCACTCAATATGCAGTGTGGGATTGTGGGTAATGATATGCAAATGAAGACTGTATAAAGACCAAATTGAAGCAATTCTGGTGCAGAAAAATGATTCAGTGCTTTGGAGACCTCCCTAACATTCAAGGCTTTAACCCCTTAACGACTGATGATGTACCAGGACAGTCATTAGTGAATGTGTGTTAAAGGGATAGTAATACTTTAAAATTACTGACTTCAGGGAAAGGGGAGGGAGGGGGAAACTTTGCAAGTGAATATCTCTCAAACCATAAAGGTTTGAGAAATGTCACTGGGAGCAATTAATTTCTTTTATTATTACTACAATATTGGGATTAGTAGTTTTAAAGTATTACTATCCCTTTAAGGACCAGTGACGATCCTGGCACATCATGGAAATCTGGGATGGCAGAGCGCTGTACACCACACTGCCATCCTAGAATTTACTATGAAAAAAAAAGTGCGGTGGTCTACGGCTGCCCACCCCCAGATCGGGTGATTGTTAAGGTGTTAAAGAAGAACACCTCCTAATAATCCCACCCCACACACCTATTTACTATGGCCGGAAAATCCTAATGGCCACAATGAATTTTGCTCTTGTGCCTTCCTAAACGTTCAATCAGTCCTGGATGTCATGTTGATGGGGGCAGACGTGACAGTTACAGGTAGAAGCACAGGCCAAAAACTCCAGCCAATACGCTTGGTCATTAACCCCTTAAGGACACTTTTTTCTTCCTTTAATAGAAGTAATCTGATATCACAGTGCGCCATGCAGCCTCTTTAAGATCACAAACTTCCATGACGTTCCAGGACCGCTTCCGGTCCTTAATGCCCAAACAGCCGTGACGGCTCTGGCACTTTAGTACATCACACAGAGTATTCAGTACTACAAGTAGAGGGTAACATTGTATGACATCAAACAGCATTCTGTGCTGCAGAGAAACTATAAGATTGTATTACATCACATAGCGCATTCAGTGCTGCAGAGAGACTGTTATAATGTATTAGATCTGTGGTTCTCAAGTGAGGCCACCAGCGGGTTCTTGTGCGGCCACCATGAGAAATGCCGAAATGGTGGCTGCACAGCCCGCATTGATGTTACGGTTGCTGCGCAGTTAAAAAAAATAAATAAATAAATACAATTTTGACTGGCTGAGGCTTCCCTCAGCCAGCCAATCCACGTTTAGCCCACCTTCCTTGTAATTCGCAGCCTAAGCAGATCGCGAACAGGAGAGACAAGCAGAACCGGATTATGCACCAGAGGGGCCCTGCTGCAGCATGTGGGTGACTGACTGCAGCTGCCGATCAGGACCAGATTCACTTTTTGTGGCTGGCAGAGCACCGAGGCGGCAGGAAGCAGAGAGGAGGAAGTTGAAGAGTAGCTGCGCAACATGTCCCCACCCTTGATTAGCTAATGAAAAATATGAAAATAATGAAAAATTAAAATAAATATAAATATAATCTTCATATAAAGGTGTCTAATATTAGACACCTTTATATGAAGGTTTTTTTTATTTGTGAGCTGCTAACTGTTAAGCAGTAATCTTTAAATGTAAGCCTGCCTGTCTCAAAAAAAAAAGTATGTTTCCCTTGGCTGGCTATTTTTTTAATGTAGCACGGCGATGCCCATTTCTCTCTCCCCCTCTTGATGGGGGAAGAAAGTGTCAAAGGGGGGATCAGCAATCAAGAGTCAGACGGGGGAGAAAGAGAGTCCAAGGGGGGTTCAACAGTCAAGAGGGGGATCAAGAGTCAGACGGGGGAAAGACAGAGAGTCAAAGGGGGGGATCAACAGTCAAGAGGGGGATCAAGAGTCAGACGGGGGAAAGAGAGAGAGTCAAAGGGGGATCAGCAGTCAAGAGGGGGATCAACAGTCAGACGGGGAAAGACAGAGTCAAAGGGGGGGGATCAACAGTCAAGAGGGGGAGAGAGTCAAAGGGGGGGAGAGTCACATATAGAGAACATACACTCTGACACACAGATACACATATAGAGAAGCACACACTCATCCTTACACACGGATATCCTTACAGAGACTCACATACACTGACACACTTATATACATATAGGGAACACATACTGACACTCACATACACATATAGAGAACACACACACAATCTGACACTTATACACATATAGGGAACCCACAAACACACTGACACTTAAACACATACAGGGCGGGCATAAAGGAGTAGGACATAAGGGGCGGAGCCAAGGGGTGGCAAAATTAGGTTTTGCCTAGGGTGGCAAAAATCCTTGCACCAGCGCTGTATATCACACAGATCATTCAGTGCTGCAGGGAGACTATAACATTGTATTGCATCACACAGAACATTCAGTGCTGCATGGAAACTGTTATAATGTATTAGATCACACAGAGCATTCAGTGCTGCATAGAGACTGTTATAATGTATTACATCACACAGAGTATTCAGCATTGCAGGGAGACAGTAATATTGTATTACATCACACAGAGCATCCAGTGCTGCAGGGATAGTGTAACATTCTACTACATCACACAGAGTATTCAGTGCTGCAGAAAGAGAGTGTAACATTGTATTACATCACACAGCATTCAGTGCATCAGGGAGACTGTAACATTGTATTATGTCACACAGAGCATTCAGTGCTGCAGAGAGACACTTATAATGTATTAGATCACAAAGGGCATTCAGTGCTGCAGGGAGACTGCAACATTGTATTACATCACACAGAGCATCCAGTGCTGCAGAGAGACTATAACATTGCATTACATCACACAGAGTATTCAGTGCTGCAGGAAGACAGTAACATTGTATTATATCACACAGATCATTCAGTGCTGCAATGAGAATATAACATTGTATTATATCACACAGACCACTTAGTGCTGCAGGGAGACTAACATTTTATCACATCAAACAGAGCATTCAGTACTGCAGGGATAATGTAACATTGTATTACATCACACAGAGCATTCAGTACCACAGGGAGAGTGTAACATTGTATTACATCACACAGAACATTCGGTGCAGCAGGGAGAGTGTAAGATTGTATGATATCACACAGAGAATCCAGTGCTGGCAGAGAGACTGTAACATTGTATTACATCACTCAGAACATTCAGTGCTGCATCGAGAGTGTAACACTGTATTATATCACACAAAACATTCAGTATTGCAGGGAGACAGTAACATTGTATTACATCACACAGAGCATTCATTACTGCAGGGAGAGTGTAACATTGTATTACATCAGACAGGGCATTCACTGCGGCAGGGAGAGTGTAACATTGTATTACATCACACAGAGTAGTCAGTGCTGCAGGGAGAGTATAACATTGTATTACATCACACAGAGCATTTAGTGCGGCAGGGAGAGTGTAACATTGTATTACATCACACAGAGTAGTCAGTGCTGCAGGGAGAGTGTAACATTGTATTATATCACACAGATCATTCAGTGCTGCAGAGAGACTGTAATAATGTATTATATCACACAGATCATTCAGTGCTGCAGAAAGACTGTAATATTGTATTATATCACAGAGAGCATCTGATGCTTCAGCGAGACTGTAACATTGTATTGTATAACACAGAGCATTCAGTGCAGCAGGGAGAGTGTAACATTTGGGGTGATTCAACAAATGATTATAAAGAGGTGATAAAGTGGAGATGAATTCTTCAACTTTGGAGATCTTAGTGAATAGGCTCTATAGCAGTGATTCTCAACCAGGGTGCCGTGGCACTTTGGTGTGCCACGGATATCAACTTAGGGTGCCCCAAGTTTTCTATGAAGACTAACATAAATGGACTTTTAAATAAAGATTTATAGAAATTGTTAAGCACAATATATTTAGTTTTGTTATTATGATTATAAAACATAATAATAACTGTATATTTATGTATTGTACCCTTCTTATACCCTTGAAAAAGTACATTAAATATGTTAGGGGTGCCCCGAATGTTCTAGATTACGTGCTAGTGGTGCCCCGAACAAAAAAAGATTGAGAACCACTGCTCTATAGAATAACTTAGGAACTGGAGAAGTGATATCACTGGAGATGTCATCTCCACTTTATCACCTCTTTATCACTCCTTAGTGCAACCCCCCCCCACACACACACACACACACACCCACACACCTGAGAATTTTAGCCCTTCACTCCGAGATAGTTAGACACAAAACATTTCTAAATAAGTGAGTTACAAAACAGGTGAAGATGAAAAATATAAATAAAAGTATACATAATTTCACTGTACATATTTGATGTACTTGTGGGATAAGTAAAGTCAATGTTAAGGGTTACCATGTCCACCGAAAAAGAAAAATGTTGGTACTTCTTGATCATGTCAATGTCTGCTTTTAATTTAATTCTTTCAAACTACATTATTTGCTTAATTTTCACCACCCTGAGGATCAAGAGCCCTTTACAAACTACACAAATAGCCCAGAAAGCCAACATTTGGTTGGAGGTTATGGGAGTTGTAGTCCCTAACAGCATGAGGGCCAATACCTTGGATACCACTCTGGCACTTAATGGGTTAAAATGGGGCATAAAAACAGTTTTAGTGATTTTGAAAGATATTTCAAAATGCCTGTAGGTTGTATTAGTCATTTTTATTATAGAAAACCGGTTTTTGAGTTATTTAGTTGGATAGATTATGATAATTAAGGCGTTCCATATGGACATTTCCTATCTTATCCATACATTACATTCCTTGTTCAGGGACACTTAACCCTTCAGTGCTAGGGGAGGTGGACAATGCATTCCTGAGCAGTGTCAGTGAGAGGGGGAGTTAATGTAGGGATAAGACAGGAAGTCAGTGCTAGGGGAGGTGGGCAATGCATTGCTGAGCAGTGTCAGTGAGAGGGGGAGTTAATGTAGGGATAAGACAGGAAGTCAGTGCTAGGGGAGGTGGGCAATGCATTGCTCAGCAGTGTCAGT
Organism: Rhinophrynus dorsalis; assembly: GCA_037306005.1. NCBI lineage: Eukaryota > Metazoa > Chordata > Amphibia > Anura > Rhinophrynidae > Rhinophrynus > Rhinophrynus dorsalis. The sequence goes on from CM074722.1 coordinate 484,069,491, forward strand.
GAGAGGGGGAGTTAATGTAGGGATAAGACAGGAAGTCAGTGCTAGGGGAGGTGGGCATTGCATTGCTGTGTAATGTCAGTGAGTGGGAGGAGTTAATATAGGGATAAGACAGGACGTCAGTGCTAGGATAGGTGGGTAATGCATTGATGAGTAGTGTCAATGAGTGGCGGAGGTAATATAGGGATAAGACAGTTAGTCAATGCAAGGGGAGGTGGGCAATGCATTGCTGAGTAGTGTCAATGAGTGGTGGAGGTAATGTAGGGATAAGACAGAGAGTCAGTGCTAGGGGAGGTGAGCAATGCATTACTGAGCAGTGTCAGTGAGTGTGGAGGTAATGTAGGGATAAGACAGGAAGTCAGAGCTAGGGGAGGTGGACAATGCATTACTGAGCAGTGTCAGTGAGTGGGGAGGTAATGTAGGGATAAGACAGGAAGTCAGTGGTAGGGGAGATGGTCAATACATTGCTGAGCAGTGTCAGTGAGTGGGGGAGGTAATGTAGAGCTTATACAGGAAGTGTTAGCATAATATATACAACTAAATAACTCACCAACTAATTTTCTAACTAACAAATGCATTATACTAAACATAGCTGATTTTGAAAGTTCTTTCAAACTCAAAACTCACCAAAGTTGTTTTTAGGTGAAAAGGGGAAAAAACTTAGGTTATAAAAGTCAGGGTCTTCTAATCTGAGATTAGTGCGGTAACCGTTCTTATGATGTTTTGTAAAACAGCTGTGTTCATATAATTACATTATTCTTATCATCTTCATACAGCATGAGGCACTCACGCTATAATCCAAATCAACATTTTGATGCATTTATGACTACTATCTGCCTACAGCTATTTTCTCATTCACTTCACGACGTTGAGAATCACTGAGACTCAGCTGTTTAAAACGGATGACATTACCAAGGTCATTCTTGTCCAAGTACGTGTTGTTTTTGCTACTCCCTGCTTGCACCTTGCCTCCTACCGATTCTGAATAAGGCAAGTGGGATAATTCCAGCTCATAAAAATTAAAATGATTCTTGGTGACTTGTTGAAAAAAAAAATTTGAATTGCTAATATCAAGAGCGGCTTTAGTGAAGGCATCTGCGCAGTTCCAATGAATTGCTAATTTACAGGTCATCAGGATCCCAGACAAAGATAAAACTGTTTTACTTTAACCCTTTTGCATCTGCAGGCCAGGCAATCAACACCACGATGAAGGTGAGAGATTCCTGGGGCTGCGTGTTCAAACTAAATTAGTTCAGCAGCACCCCAGCTGCACAATAAGAGTCAAATAAAAACTTCCCAAATTCCCTTTGATGCAAATGGGGCTTTTACCCTCTTGAATACTGAAAAAGTCTCTGAAGCCTCTCAATCAAAGGGTTAAAATTCCAATTCAAATAAATGGACTTTTTTTCCAATAAATAAATAAACCAGCTTGTTCCTGTTCTAGTTAACCTTTTGAGTGCCAGAGGGGTACTCAACGTATTGCTTTGCAATGCATTGCGTACCCCTCTGGCACTCAATGGGTTATGGACTGCAGATGTCCAACGTGGGGGAGATTTAAAAAAAAGCCTTCTTCGTACTTTTTAACCCCTTATGACGTGCCAGGACTGTAATGGCGGTTCGGCACGTAAGGACCAGTGACGGTCCTGGCATGTCATGGAATTCAGGGGTCCCCTCGTGTCTGCATGCCGCTCAGGGACCCCATTGGGTAAAAAAAAAATGCCCAGTGGCTCTTAACTGTCATTAACCCTTCGAGTGCCAGATGGATATGCAATGTCCCCCCACGAGGTCTGAAATAAATATATATTTATTTGTGTGTGTAATAAAGCGTATAAAACAGATGATACACATATGTTTTATGTGCTTTATTAAAAATGCCGGCATTGTCGCCTGCATTGATCACCTATCCTACTGGATAGGTGATCAGTGCTAGGGGGGTATCAGGAGGGGTCCCGATGCCCCCCTCGAGGTCTGAACTATATATGTTTTTACGAAAAAGTAAAATAAAATTAATTACACATATAAAGACAAGGTATGCAGCCGCATACCTTGCCTATTAACCTTTGAGTACCAGAGGGGTAGCAAATACATTGAAAAACAATGCAGTTGCTACCTCTCTGGTACTCAAAGGGTTAAGTTTACAATGCATATACAAGGAGGGCAGTGTATGTCAAATTAAATTGGAGAAAGAAAAATGTTGGATGGGAGCACTATATGTCGAAATACAAAGGGGGTGTTAATATGTTGAAGGGGGGCACTCTTTGTCGGATTTCTAACATATTGTGCAGCATGGACAACAACACCATTGTGTGTTAGCCCCATATAGACTGCCTGACACCCCCAGCATTTTTCCCTTGACCAGGCAGTGGCCATGGGGATTTGTGACTGGTAGTGGGCAAAGGGAAAAGGCTGGAGAGGGTCAGACAGTGCCCATGGGGATCTTTGGTTGCCAGTGGTCAAGGGAACAAGTGTGGGGGCCAAGCAGTGTATATGGGGTTCTATGGCTACCACTGGGCAAGGGAACAAGGCTGGGAGGGCAAGTGGTAGCCACAAATCCCCATAGTTGCTGTAGGACCACCAGTCTTGTTCCCCTGTGAGTGTGCAACATGCATAATATATGATACATAGATTAGGGGATAATTGTGTAGTGCTTGGTGTACTATTTTTTTATTATTTGAACCCTTTGAGTGCCACATGAGTAATTCACATCCCTATGGCACTCATTGCTGTCCATTGTGCTGAAACTGTAGTAATACTTCATTTTAACTTTATTTTATTTTGTAGGCATTAAAAAAACATGAAGAATGATATAAGCCTTATCTCTCAAACCTTTATGGTTTGAGAGATATTCACAAGCAAAGTTTCCCCTCCCGCCCCTTTTACCTACTGTAAACAATCTCTTCTCAGATGTTGAATACAGTCCATAGACCAGACAGATAACAGAAGGGGACACTCTTATTCCTATGAAAACAATGAAATCCCTGCCCCCCTTGACAAGCGTTTCAGGTTTTTCCCTTATCTTAAATGAAGATTGTCCCTCTCTGCAGTCTACCTGGGCACCTCCCTTCTGCCCTGGCTGAGAAGTGTTACATCAGTAAAAGGGGCGGGAGGGGGACACTTTGCTTGTGAATATCTCTTAAACCATAAAGGTTTGAGAGATAAGACTTATATCATTCTTCATGTTTTTTTAATGCCTACAAAATAAAATAAAGTTAAAATGAAGTATTACTATCCCTTTAAGAAAAAGTCCACAAAGAACCCCATAGTCTATTCAGTGGGAGGTTCTGATCCCTTAACTATCTGGAATTGTATGTTGATTTTTTTCATGTTGCAGCAGATACTGACGATTCAAAATGTGTTGCTAAAGATAAGAAAAAGTTAGTAACATTAGCTGCAGGACGTTTAAGAACTATTGATGCTATGCGGGAATGGGCTAATTGTGTGGGTGACTCTGCTAAGTGCCAGGTGTGTGCAATTGAGAAAAAGAAAAGGGATGAATTGTTGTCTAACTTACAGTCCATTTGTGTTGTTACTGCACACTCCTGTGACTCAGCCACAGCCTATTCCAAAAGCCCAGGCAAGCTAAAACGTGTGACTCTTTCCTTTCCATCTAAATCAGCGGTTCTCAACCTTTCTAGTGCCGCGACCCTTTGATAAAATTTCCAAAGTTGTGGCGACCCCTAACAGTAAAATTATCTTCGTTGCTCCTTCATCGCTGTAATTTTGCTACTGTTATGAATCGAAATATAAATATATGATGGTTTTAGGCGACCCCTGGCAAATCGTCATTCGACCCCCAAAGGGGTCCTGACCCACAGGTTGAGAACCACTGATCTAAATCTTTTAGTGAGGAAACAAGTAAGTCTGTGCAAAATGTGTTAGATGAATTACAGACAGCTAATTTGAATTTGAAGGAGGATTTAAATAAATCAGGAATGCCTACCAGAAGTATTTGGGCAGAGCAAGTTTCAAAAAACGAAGAGCTGATAGTAAGAATAGAAACTTATCTGACACAAATAGGTGATGATCAAGAATATAATTAAATGTATCGTCCAAATTGCAAAAGCAAATAAAAAGGTTGCAAGAAGCCACACAGGCAATCTCTCCTTCACAGTTTCAGATGCCAGTTGATAATTCAAAAGATGATTTAAAGTCTGAATATGGGCAAGTAGCTATAGAGGAAAAAGATTACTGTTGGTTGTTCAGAATGTGATACGATGGAAAGGCTGGGTCCTAGTGCCTTTCAGACCTTCCGAATCAAAAAGATTACTGTTGGTCAGGGGAGGGCTGGCCTGGGGGGCAGGGGGGCAATTGCCCCCTGGGCTGGTCATCATATCTGGGCCAGTGGGCCACTACCTCACTCAATCTCCCATTTGCTGCTGTAAATGGAGCTATATTAGTGATACCACAGAGCTTACAATTGAAATGAAGCTACAGAAATGATACCACAAAGCCACAATCCAAATGGAGATACACTAGTGTAGCATAACCCATTTCCCTTGTAAGCTCTATGGACTAGTGTAGCTATACTTAAATTGTAAGTTTTGTAGTAGCACTAGTGTAGCGCCACTTCAGTTGTAAGTTATGTGGTATCACTTGCCTTACTTCACAACTTTAATGACAATTTAAAAATTAACGAAACGGGGTGGGCTGGGACAGTGGGCTCAGACTATAGTAGAAACAGGCCACTTGATTTTATTTGCCCCCTGGGCTCTATGTTGCCAGGCCTCCCTTGCTGTTGGTTGTTCAAAATGAGATACGATGGATAGTCTGGGTCCTAGTGCCTTTCAGACCTTCAGGATCAATAAGAGTGATGATCTGAGGGTTGGTGCAAGCGTGTAGGCTAAAGCTTATGACTAGTGATGAGCGAGCACCCCAATGCTCGGGTGTTCGGGTGCTCTGACCGAGCGCCCCCGGAGGCTCGAGTGCTCGGCCGAGCACCCGAGCCCCATTGAAGTCAATGGGAGGACTCGAGCATTACACCAGGCACCCCCTGCTCTGATGAGGGGAGGGTGCCTGGTCCATAGGAAAAGGACAGAAAATGATGGAAACACCACAGAAATGGTTCAGGGACAGCATAGGGAGGATGTCTGGATGCATCTTGGACTCCAACATCGCTGCTGGGAACGATCTTTCGCCCGTAGTACGCCATTTTTACAGACTGACCGTAAAACACACAAAAAGGCAGATAAAAACGACTTTAGGCGAAAAATTGTTACCAAACAGTATTTGCTGTATATTTACTTGTATATCATCTGCAAATTCTCCCAAAAATTTCCTCGATTTTCTGAAGTGAGGCCATGATTAAGAGGGAAACGTGCGCAGAGGCAAATTCTCCCAAAAATTTCCTTGATTTTATTGAACTGAGGCCATGATTAAGAGGGAAACGTGCGCAAAGGCAAATTCTCCCAAAAATTTCCTCGATTTTTCTGAACTGGGGCCATGATTAAGAGGGAAACGTGCGCTGAGCCGACCATCTAAAACATTATGGGTGAGGGTCTGCTGCGGAGCTGACCATCCTAAACATTATATGCGAAGGCCCGCTAGTGAGCTGACGCTATAAAACATTATATGAGAGGGCCCGCTGGTGAGCTGACCTATATAAAAATTGTCAAACAGGGCCCGCTGGTGAGCTGGCCCTATATAAAAATTATATCACAGGGCCCGCTGGTGAGCTGGCCCTATATAAAAATTATAGCACAGGGCATATGGAAGAGGAGGAGGAGGATGAGAAGATTAAGAGTCAACCATATACCCGTTTTTTGGGTGGAAGGGGTGAATGGGAATACAGATTATTCCCATCATTGTAAATAACATATATAAAGTGAGTTTATGTTCCCCCGGGGCTTTCCTCCAGTGGAGTAGAGAAGTCAGGGGAAATCCAGGCCTTGTTCATTTTTATAAGTGTCAACCTATCAGCATTTTCGGTGGAAAGGCGGATACGCTTATCTGTTATGATGCCACCAGCAGCACTAAATACCCGCTCAGACAGAACGCTGGCGGCAGGGCAGGCCAGCACCTCCAAGGCATAGAGTGCCAGTTCATACCACGTGTCCAGCTTGGACACCCAGTAGTTGTAAGGCACAGAGGGATCATTGAGGACACTGACACGGTCTGCTACGTACTCCTTCACCATCTTCCAAAACTTTTCCCTCCTTGTGACACTAGGCGGCGCATCAGGGTGAGGGTGCTGGCGGGGTGTCATGAAGGTGTCCCACGCCTTGGAGAGTGTTGCCCTGCCTTTGTCGGAACTGCTGTGTGCTCCCCTTTTCTCCCCTTCTCGGTTGGCCAAGGTAGCACGTACTCTGCCGCCAGCGTTGTCAGATGGAAAATTTTGGAGCAATTTTTCAACAAGAACCTTCTGGTATTGCACCATTTTGCTTGTCCTCTCCACCGGAGGAATGAGAGATGAGAAATTCTCTTTGTAGCGGGGGTCCAGAAGGGTGAACACCCAGTAATCCGTGTTGTTTAAAATGCGTATAACGCGTGGGTCACGGGAAAGGCAGCCTAACATAAAGTCAGCCATGTGTGCCAGAGTACCAACAGTCAAGATTTCGCTGTCCTCACCAGGAGGATGACTCTCAATCTCCTCATCCTCTTCCTCCTCTTCTGCCCACCCACGCTGAAGAGATGGAACTAAAGTTCCATGGCTACCCTCTGTAGCGGAGGCAACCGTGTCTTCCTCCTCCTCCTCCTCCTCCTCCGCCTCCTCCAATTGTCGCTGAGAAGACGAAGTGAGGGTGCTCTGGCTATCACCTTGTGTAAGCTCTTCCTCCCGCATTTCCACCTCTTCCACATGCAAAGCGTCGGTTTTAATTGTGAGCAGCGAGCGTTTCAGTAGACACAGAAGTGGGATGGTTACACTGATAATAGCGTTATCGCCGCTCACCATCTGTGTCGATTCCTCAAAATTTCGTAAAACCTCACAGAGGTCTGACATCCATTCCCACTCCTCACTTCTGATTACAGGAAGTTGAACGGAGAGGCGACGACCGTGTAACAGCTGGTACTCCACTACTGCCCTCTGCTGCTCACAAAGCCGGGCCAACATGTGGAAGGTGGAGTTCCAGCGCGTGCTCACGTCACACAGCAGCCGGTGAGCTGGCAATTGTAAGCGCTGCTGCAGCTTCAACAGGCCGGCCGAAGCTGTAGATGACTTACGGAAATGTGCACACACGCGGCGCACCTTGGTCAAGAGATCATTCATGTACATTGGGGTAGGTTTTTAGAAATCGCTGAACCACTAAATTAAATACATGCGCTAGGCATGGTACGTGTGTGAGCTTGCCGAGCTCCAAAGCCGCCACCAAGTTACGCCCATTATCACACACAACCATGCCTGGTTGCAGGTTGAGTGGCGAGAGCCACTGCTCGGTCTGGTGACTAATCCCCTGCAACAGCTCTGAGGCCTTGTGCTGTTTGTCCCCAAGGCAGATCAGCTTCAGCACGGCCTGTTGACGCTTCCCCACTGCAGTGCTACACTGCTTCCAGCTACTGGCTGATGGGGGAGTGGCGCTGCGTGTAGAGAATTCGGAGGTGGAAACGGAGGAGGAGGAGCCAATAACGTAGGTGCTGGCGGAAACCCTGATGGAGGTAGGGCCCGCAATCCTCGGCGTGGGTAGCACCCGTGCCATCCCAGGGTCCGAGTCGCTCCCAGCCTCCACGACATTCACCCAGTGTGCCGTCAGGGAAATGTAGCGTCCCTGGCCACAAGCACTTGTCCATGTGTCAGTCGTTAAGTGGACCTTCCCAGTAACTGCGTTGGTCAGGGCACGGGTGATGTTACGGGACACATGGTGGTGTAATGCGGGGATGGCACACCGGGAAAAGTAGTGGCGGCTGGGGACCGCGTACCGAGGGACAGCTGCTGCCATCAGGCTGCGGAAGGACTCAGTGTCCACAAGCCTAAATGGCAGCATTTCGATGGCCAGTAATTTGGAAAGGTGTGAGGTTAGTGCTATGGCCTGTGGGTGGGTGGCTGGGTATTTTCGCTTGCGCTCAAATGCCTGGGGTAACGACATTTGGACGCTGCGCTGGGACAGGGAAGTGGATGTGGTCGCTGATGGTGCTTCAGATGGTACAGGTGCAGGGCGGGAGGTATGCGGGCCTGCGCCTTCGACAGGCGATTGGCCGGCACCGAAAACAGGGGAAGAGGAGGCAGTGGTGTGGCCTGCAGACACAGATGGGCGATCCAGGCGTTCCTCCCACTTACTACGGTGCTTGGATGCCATGTGTCGGATCATGCTGGTGGTGGTGAGGTTTCTAGTGTTCATGCCTCGGCTCATTCTGGTGTGGCACAGGTTGCAAACTACAATTCTTTTGTCGTCCGCACTTTCCTTAAAAAAACGCCATACCGCGGAACACCTACCCTTTGGCAAGGGAGATTTACGCAAGGGGGTGCTCCGTGGAACATTTGCGGGCCGGTTTGGTGCGGTCCGCCTTCTTTCTGTAGCCACACCACTGCCTCTTCCAGCCTGTTGCGGTGCTGCAGATGGCTCACCCTCAGGACTGCTGTCATCGCTCGGCTCTACACCTTCCCAGGTGGGGTCAGTCACCTCATCGTCCACCAAGTCCTCCTCCACTTCCTCACTCTGATCATCCTCCTCATGTCTTGATCCCACCACATACTCAGTCATTGACAACTGTATAACATTCTCCTCAACAAGGTCTTGAGACAGTAATAGTGGTTGATTTAATGGCAACTGTGTCTCATCATCATCATCATCATCCACTACTTCCTTTGACCTTAAATGCCGTTCACATCTGTCATCTTCTTGTGATTGGGTACCCTCTAGAGGTTGTGAATCAGGGCACAAGATGTCATGTTCCTCTGCAAGCGTCCTTGGAGAGAGGGTCAAATGAAGGATTGGTGATGAGACGAGCTCATCACTATATTCCAGTGTGGGATCACTTCTTTGACCAGACCGTCTATGGTGGGAGGAAGGATGATCAGAGTGAGGATTATGCTGACCAGACTCTTGGCTACTGAGAGTGGACTTGGTGGAAGACAGGGTGGTGCTTAACCGACTGGAAGCAGTATCAGCTGACATCCAACCGACCACCTGTTCGCAGTGGTCGGACCTCGAGAGTGATGTCCTGCGACGCCCTGTAAAATTAGACATGAAGCTAGGTATGGTGGATGTCTTTCTTTCTTGTGCTCTGGCACCAGGCACAGTTTCTCCGCGTCCTGACCCGCGCCCTGAACTATCAGGATCACGTCCACTTCCCCGTCCCTTTTTACCCGCCTTCTTCATCTTACACGGAATATGTGACTTTGATATTTGAGTTTGAAAACTTAACAGTATTTCTTCCTATTCTGCAACTGTGCAGAGTACACAGAATAGGCTGCTAAACTGCGGTGACGCACACTGAATGGAATATGTGACTTTGATATTTTAGTTTGAAAACTTAACAGTATTTCTTCCTATTCTGCAACTGTGCAGAGTACACAGAATAGGCTGCTAAACTGCGGTGACGCACACTGAATGGAATATGTGACTTTGATATTTTAGTTTGAAAACTTAACAGTATTTCTTCCTATTCTGCAACTGTGCAGAGTACACAGAATAGGCTGCTAAACTGCGGTGACGCACACTGAATGGAATATGTGACTTTGATATTTTAGTTTGAAAACTTAACAGTATTTCTTCCTATTCTGCAACTGTGCAGAGTACACAGAATAGGCTGCTAAACTGCGGTGACGCACACTGAATGGAATATGTGACTTTGATATTTTAGTTTGAAAACTTAACAGTATTTCTTCCTATTCTGCAACTGTGCAGAGTACACAGAATAGGCTGCTAAACTGCGGTGACGCACACTGAATGGAATATGTGACTTTGATATTTTAGTTTGAAAACTTAACAGTATTTCTTCCTATTCTGCAACTGTGCACAGTACACAGAATAGGCTGCTAAACTGCGGTGACGCACACTGAATGGAATATGTGACTTTAATATTTGAGTTTGAAGACTTAACAGTATTTCTTCCTATTCTGCAACTGTGCAGAGTACACAGAATAGGCTGCTAAACTTCGGTGACACACACTGAATGGAATATGTGACTTTAATATTTGAGTTTGAAGACTTAACAGTATTTCTTCCTATTCTGCAACTGTGCAGAGTACACAGAATAGGCTGCTAAACTGCGGTGACGCACACTGAATGAAATATGTGACTTTAATATTTGAGTTTGAAAACTTAACAGTATTTCTTCCTATTCTGCAACTGTGCAGAGTACACAGAATAGGCTGCTAAACTGCGGTGACGCACACTGAATGGAATATGTGACTTTGATATTTTAGTTTGAAAACTTAACAGTATTTCTTCCTATTCTGCAACTGTGCACAGTACACAGAATAGGCTGCTAAACTGCGGTGACGCACACTGAATGGAATATGTGACTTTAATATTTGAGTTTGAAGACTTAACAGTATTTCTTCCTATTCTGCAACTGTGCAGAGTACACAGAATAGGCTGCTAAACTGCGGTGACGCACACTGAATGGAATATGTGACTTTAATATTTGAGTTTGAAGACTTAACAGTATTTCTTCCTATTCTGCAACTGTGCAGAGTACACAGAATAGGCTGCTAAACTGCGGTGACGCACACTGAATGGAATATGTGACTTTGATATTTTAGTTTGAAAACTTAACAGTATTTCTTCCTATTCTGCAACTGTGCAGAGTACACAGAATAGGCTGCTAAACTGCGGTGACGCACACTGAATGGAATATGTGACTTTGATATTTTAGTTTGAAAACTTAACAGTATTTCTTCCTATTCTGCAACTGTGCAGAGTACACAGAATAGGCTGCTAAACTGCGGTGACGCACACTGAATGGAATATGTGACTTTGATATTTTAGTTTGAAAACTTAACAGTATTTCTTCCTATTCTGCAACTGTGCAGAGTACACAGAATAGGCTGCTAAACTGCGGTGACGCACACTGAATGGAATATGTGACTTTGATATTTGAGTTTGAAGACTTAACAGTATTTCTTCCTATTCTGCAACTGTGCAGAGTACACAGAATGTGCTGCTAAACTGCGGCGAAGCACACTGAATGGAATATGTGACTTTGATATTTTAGTTTGAAGACTTAACAGTATTTCTTCCTATTCTGCAACTCTGCACAGTACACAGAATGTGCTGCTAAACTGCGACGAAGCACACTGAATGGAATATGTGACTTTGATATTTTAGTTTGAAGACTTAACAGTATTTCTTCCTATTCTGCAACTCTGCACAGTACACAGAATGTGCTGCTAAACTGCGGCGACGCACACTGAATGGAATATGTGACTTTGATATTTTAGTTTGAAGACTTAACAGAATGTGCTCTAATCTGCAACTTTGCACACTAAACAGAATGTGCTCTAATCTGCAACTTTGCACACTAAACAGAATGTGCTCTAATCTGCAACTTTGCACACTAAACAGAATGTGCTCTAATCTGCAACTTTGCACACTAAACAGAATATATGAAATTTTTTTTTGTTTGTTTTTTTCCCCCCACACAAAATAACCTGCTGCCCCCACACACAGTAGTCCTAAAAAGGACTTTTGGTTCTTTTTTTTTCACAATTTTGCTTTTTTTCTCCCTACACTGACTTTCCCTTCCTATCCTCATCTCTCCCTGGCTAAGACTGAGCCGAACTCGCTGGTCAGGTGCTATACAGCACCCGACCACGGGTTCTGGCCAGCCAATCAGTGTAATGCCAGCAGCCAACATGGCTGCTGGCATTACACCGATGTCAGAGCCTCCCTGCACGTTTATTGGCTGCGCAGCAGCCGCAAAACGTGCGGGGAGGAGACCCGAACATGGCGGGCGAGCACATGCGGTACTCGTACGAGTACCGCCATGTGCCGAGCAGAGCGATGCTCGAGCCGATCTGAGCATCGGCCGAGCATGCTCGCTCAACACTACTTATGACCTGGTGATGAGACTTAATCCTGATCAGATGAGTAAAGCAGGAGAAAAGTGAATATGTTATGGAATTTGTAAGTATAAATGAAAGTTTGGGAGATGAATTAAAAAAAAAGTGAATAGCATGTGATGCTCCTGCTATGCAGTAAGCAGTCTGCCATAATGGATGGGCAGAATATCTTACAGGAAAAAGGGTTCTGGTATGTGAAAATTGTTTTAATGTAGGGTTTTCACAAATGGCCACCCAGAGGGGTAAAGGAGGTTTCCAGCATAGTAGACGGTGTGGTAGATTTAGAGGAAGAGGTTTTTATTTAAAGGGTTAGTAGTGTCTTGTATAAATAAAAAGTAGTATTGTACATATTGAAAAAATAAATCCATTGATGTCAGTCCAATCTCTCAAACCTTTATGGTTTGGGAGATTTTGGGAGATATACGGTTATAAAATTCTCCCTTCACTGATGTCAGCTGCAAAGCTGACAGAAGGAGATTTGAGTCGTGCAACTCGGGGCGGCTCTTATGCAGAGCTGAAATACCTTAATCTAAAAATATACACAATCCATTGGTGGAAAGCACTCACTCTCATGAAGAATTATGGCCCAGGTGCACAATCCCAAAAATAGATACAAACACCAAAAAGAGGGCAGCACCCGTGGGACTTATTCAACAGGCTTTACAATTTATTAAGGCAAAAAAAACGTCAACGTTTCGGTCCACCTTCTTGAGAAAGGTCCCTGAGTGGACCGAAACGTTGACTTTTTTTTTGCCTTAATAAATTGTAAAGCCTGTTGAATAAGTCCCACGGGTGCTGCCCTCTTTTTGGTGTTTTTAATCTAAAAATAAATACTTCATTGGAACGGTCTACAAAGTGTGCCTGGTTTGCAAGCACACTTTGTAGACCATTCCAATTAAGTATTTCTTTTTAGATTGTGATATCTCGGCTCTGCTGAAGAGCCGCCTGCCGGTCCCAGGACCAGGATCTTCTTCTGTCACCTAGAGGCTGATGTCAGTGAAAAGGGAGGGAGGGGGGACTGGCATCAATGGATTTAATTTTTTGAATATCTACAATCTTCAAGACATTACTAACACATATCAATTAACCAGCACAGAATAGGCAAATGGTTAACTGACCTTTAGGTAAATGAATTGCAGGTTGAAACCAGTAGCAAGAATATCTTACCACAACTGATGCAATATGAAGGGAAACATTGTGAATGTACAAATGAAATACAGTCAGAGGCCATATCACCTTTTTCACCTTTGCCACAGGAAAAAGTACCTTGTTTGTATGTTGATGGAGTTAGGTTGATTTTGGATGGCACTTTTAGAACTGGGTTTGCAAATTACAGTCCTATAGAATGTGCACAATGCAACTCAAGGCTAAAAGGGTAAAAACCAGCTCTACAAAGGACCTCAATATCAAATTGCGCTTGGCAAATGGTGCAAACTGATTATATTGGGCCTCTCCCAATATAAAAAAAAAGTGGTCTAAAATATTTCTTGTTATGGTTGATGTTTTCTCTAAATGGGTGGATGCCATTCCTTTAAGAACAAGCACAGCTCTAGCCACTGCTTAAGTCCTTTGGAAATGTGTTTGCTCACTGGGGATTTCCAAGGGTCACTGAGAGTGATAATGGCCCCCACTTCATTGGATAAATCATGAAACATGTTGTAATCGTTTGGGAATACAACAAAAATTCCATGTACCTTACCATCCAGAATCAGCAGGTATAGTGGAGAGAATGAATAGGACTCTTGATAAGATGTTTGCTTCCTATGGTAACACCTGGATAGGTAATTTGTCTGCAGTACTTATGTGTCATGGTTTTCAGGCAAAGAAGGACAGACACAATCGTAAAATATAAATAACCACCTTTATTTATAATGTAAAGCAAATAATAGTACAGCCCACACAACCACAGAACTCAGGATGATAGGACCCAGGCTCCTACCCGGAGCCGCACACTGTGCTGCGCACTGCACTACCGCAAAATGCCAGAGATCAGGCCCGAAGTGTGGATAAAACAACAGAGGGGATAGTACTGGTGCACCAGTCTCCACTCCGGGTCACCTGACCGGAGGCAACAGGGAGAGAGAGCAGGCCTGAACCACGGAACACCGAGACTGATGGTCAGGCACTCTAGGAGGGTACTGAGCAAGTAGTCAGCAGATCCACAGGTCAGACAAGCCGGGGACTGCATGGAGCGATAGTCAGCAGGAGTCAGAGGTCAGACAAACGGGGACTACACTGAGCAAGTTAGTCAGCTAGAGCCACAAGTCAGAACCGATGTGAGTAGTCAGACAAGCCGAGGTCTACACAGAGCGAGATACTCAGCCAGAGCCACAGATCAGGACTGAAGTGGGTAGTCAGACAAGCCAAGGTCATACATGGAGCGAGTTAGTCAGTCAGAGCCACAGGTCAGGACTGAAGTGGGCAGTCAGACAAGCAGGGGTCATACACGGAGAGGATACTCAGATAAAGCACGGGTCACAACGGAGCACAAGAGACACTAGCCGAAACACCACATAAGGGCAATGACTCCCAGGCCCAGGGAGGTTTATAAAGAAGCACGAGAAGGCGGGACCCAATTAGGTCACGCAGAATAGGCCCATAAACAGGCGTCCAAGCCAGTGTCTGTTTCATGATATCAGCAACGCGGAAGTGGCCACAACTATGCTGGCCGACACACCACAGAGGAAGGAAGCACAGGATAACTAGGCCTCTAAGGCAGACTGTGATATTATGTCTATCAGGGCTACACCAAATATCAAGACACAGGTCTCACCCTTTGAACTCATGACAGGAAGACGTATGCCATTACACTTCCCTCATGAAGTTCATGTGCCTGATACAGTGAAGATGGCTGTGAAACATAGCAAATGACTGAGTCTTTTGCAGTCCAATTTTTCAAAGATTCTGCACTTTGCTGCCAGTAACATGGTTCCCATAGAGGCAAAGGGGAAATTGAGGTACAGGCCTAATGTTGCAGACAAATTTCATTTATTATTACTAAACACTTATGGGGACATAGTAGTACAGATACAGAGATGTGTTAGCCCCTCCTCAAAATGTGGTAAGAAGCAAGGGACAAGTGTAATACATATTGATAAATGTAAGATGTTATCTGGTTAGAAAATGATGCTGCACTTGTTTCTTTCAGATGACTAACAGGCCCCCTGTGTGTTTACTTGTTTGGAGGATCCCAGGGACCCTTGAGGACTAAACATATTGTTTTTGGACTTTACACCTACAGAAGAAACTTTGTTGATACAGCTAAGGAACTATTCAATGGTTAAAGGAAAACCAAATTTCAACTGATTATAGTAAAAATATTATTTTCTTTTAAAACCATTTTACAACAATGATTCTGGTGAACTGGTACAGTTACAGATCACAAACTCAATTGTGAACACATCTAATTTCATTTAGACTCTGGACTAAACTACAAAACTTAACTTTTATGTTTAACAACCATTTATTTTTCAGGATGTGGTTTAAAGGTACTTACAGTATTAATGGAACATCATAGTGTCAATATCAGGGATGTGCACAGGCATTTTGGGGGGCAGGGGCTCAAATGAAAAAAGGGCACTTCTCATAATTATTTATTTATTTATTTTTTTGTTAAAAGGGCATGAGGGGACTTTGGACAAAAAGGGCAGGTGCTCAAGCCCCCCTTGGTGTCTATGTGTGCATGTGCCTGGTCAATATAGTTGTTTTTATATTCTAATGTAGATTTGTTTTAGGTTTAGATTCAAGTGTGTATCATCTAAGCTACAAAGCTGATTCAATCATTCACAAGATTTGTATATTTTGTTATATGCCAAGTATAACAGGAAGTGATCCATGTTCATGTATTTAAAGGGGAATTGATGAATAATATTATACATTACGGTTGCAGTTATACAAAATGGATGCAATGCAAACCTTTGTCTGAATATTTCAGTGCATGTGTGTAATGTGTGTCTACGTGAGCTCATGCTACTGTAATGTTTCCAAAAAAGGAACTGCTCTTTTAAAGATCTTGCTTTTGTTCTTAATGTATACAAATGCCCATATATGTCCAGATGTATAAATATGAGTGTCCAGAATGAAATCCTTTGTGTAGAAACAATATAAAGGATTCTCCCTTTGTCCTAATATTTTGTATCCTGATGGCAAGGCTGGTGCAAGGATTTTTGCCACCCTAGGCATGACCTCATTTTGCTGCCCCTTGGCTCCACCCCTTTATGCCCCACCCCTTTATGTGTATACGTGTCAGTGTGTGTGATCCCTATACATATATAACTATCAATGTATGTGTTCCCTGTATGTGTTAAGTGTCAGTGTTTGTGTTTTCCCTATATGTGTATAAGTATCAATTTGTGTGTTCCCTATATGTGTATGTGTGTCAATGTGTGTGAGACTCTGTAGGGGTATCCGTTTGTGTGTGCTTCTGTATATGTGTATCAGTGTGTCAATGTGTATACTTGTCTGTATGTGTATCAGTGTGTGTGTGTGTGCTTATCTCTATGTGTATCAGAGTGTGTGTGTGTATGTGTGTGTGTGCACGTGTATCAGTGTGTGTGAGCGCGCGCGTATCAGAGTGTGTGTGTGAGTTATATGCCACCACCAGAGCAATAAAGAGTTTTATATATATATATATATATATATATATATATATATATATATATATATAAACCACCTCTTGACTCTTGATTCCCCCCTTTTGCCTCTCACCTGCTCTTGATAAGTTGCCTCTCTTTACCCCTCTTCATCTTCCTTTTGCCATTTTCCCCCTCTTGATCCCCACTTTTGCCTCTCTCTCCCTTTGACTCTTGATCCCACCCTTTTACCTCTTGGTCCCCCCTCCTTTTGCCTCATGATCCCCCCTCTTGACCCCCCTCTGAGTCTTTCACCCGCTCTTGATTCCCCCTCTTGCCAAATTGCCTCTCTATACACCTCTTGATCTTCCTTTTGCCATTCTCCCCCTCTTGATCCCCCATTTTGCCTCTTTCTCCCCCTCTTTCCTTAATCCACCCTTGACTCTTATCTTGATCCCCCCTTTTGCCTCTCTCTCTCCCCTTCCTGATTCCCCCCTTTTGTGTCTCTCCCCCTCTTGATCACCCTCCTTTTGCCTTTTCTCCTCTCCCCCATTCTCCCCCTCTTGTTCCCCCATTTTGCCTCTTTACCCCTGTTGTCTTTTCATCCCCCCTTTTGCCTCTTTCTCCCCTTTTGCCATTCTCCCCCTCTTGATCCACCATTTTGCCTTGTTCTCCCTCTCTTTGCCTCTTTCCCCCTCTTGCCTTAATCCACCCTGAACTCTTGTTTTGATCCCCCCCCTTTTGCCTCTTTCTCCCCCTCTTGTCTACCCTTGATCCTCCTCTTGTTCTACCCTTTTTGCCGGTTTCCCCTTCTTGCCTAAGTTTCCTGTCACTGTGACTTCACCTCACCGTGACTCTCACTCTATCGCTCGCTCGCTCTCTCTCTCCTCCCGCTCAGGATCAGCTGTCCATGGATTAAGTTGGGTCAGGGTCCGGCCTACCTGGTGTGCAGACGCAGTGCTTTTCACGCTGCGTCTAACAGCATGCTTTAGGTGGCAGCCCTCGCTCTTTTCAGAGTAGCGCTTCTCTCCTCTTCTCACAGCAACCGAGTTGCGTGCAGCTCAGCTCTGCAACTGCGCCCCCGTGAGATGTGCGCCCTAGGCCGGCGCCTACCTCGCCTATAGGTGGCGCCGGCCCTGCCTGATGGGAATCTACACTAAAACAATGCTGCTATAAAGTAGACAGAGAATTCTGTAATGTGCCTGATATCACAGTATTAAAACCTCTACAAAGGAAGAAGTGTCTTAGATTTACTTGAAGAAAAAGATTTCTACCATTTCCTTGTGTGTATATGTGAGTTTTTGTATATATGATTGTGTGACAGAAATAGATACAAGCGGTTGCAACTGAATTCCAATTCAACAGGTAACTATCAAATATAGATGTTCTGAAAAGAACTCACCCGTATCGGTGCAGGGCAGTGAGTCCGGAGCTGCCCCAAACAATCACAGCGGGATTTCAACAAACGAGAAGACACAGGTAAGGAGCGCTTCACGGACACACCAAAACTTTATGGACCCAGTATTAGACTTCTGTCATATTAAAATTCAATTTATTTTGTCTTTTTTTAAAAAACATTGAAGAATATACAGCGAGGAAAAAACAAAAAATCACAACGATGATGATCCGGGTCCATAAAGTTTTGGTGTGTCCGTGAAGCGCTCCTTACCTGTGTCTTCTTATATGATTGTGTGTGTGAATGTGTGTGTATATTAGTGAGTGTGTTTGTGTGTGTGTGGGGGGGGGGTTAGTAACATCAGATTGCATCCCAGTGCCCAGTAGGTTCTAGGTATGCCACTGCCGTGGATCTAGGAAGTGAAGCACAATAAATGAGTAGGTGATGTGCAGAGGAAATAGAAACTAAGGTGTGATAAAGAGGTGATAAAGAAGAGATAACTGCTCCAGTGATATCACTTCTCTAATTCCTATGTTATTCGATAGAGACCATGCACTAAAAGTTCTCAATTTGGAGAAATCGTAGTGCATAGGAGAAGTGATATCACTGTAGAAGTTATCTCCTCTTTATCACCCAATAGTGCATAACCCCCCTAGAGTAATCCTGGAATAAACCAAATGCACCATAGGGTAGAAATACAAATATACCATTGATTAAGTGGGGCTTTAGACCCTTGAATGCTAGAGACGTCTCACGTGACAATGTGATATTTGCACAAAGAAGTATGTGAATCAAATCTGAGGCAAACCAACTGAACAGCAAGGAGCCAATAAATCCCCCCCCCACACACACACACATACACACTGATTTAATCAATGGGGTGATTACTTGCCTCTAGTGAGGCAAATGCTTTGCCCAAAAATCACTACACTTTTCTTTGAGCATATGCCAATAAAAGCCACAAAATCATAGGGCATAGTTTGCTTATAAATTAGCAGTGTGGGTACCTGGATGGCCAGTGTATACTGGCATTATACTGTTTGAGAACAGCTAGAATAAATATGGGCAATATTCACAGCCAAAGCACTTTACGATTTCTATCAGAATGCCTCACTGCAGCATTATCTGTAATAATATGTCACATTAAAAAGTCACTGTCGTCAGTGTCCATTGTTTCACCAGTGTGCAAGAGTGGAATTAGGAAAACAATAACCTGAGTGAAAATTAAGCTGTAATGTTTCAGCTGTATTTTATGGAACACAATGGTATAATATAGTGTGATGGAATGTTGGTAAGTTAAAACCATTCCTAGGAATTCTTAGGGTTTGATCTCAAAACTCAGTGAACTAAATCTCAGGGTCTCAGGGTAAAAGACCATATTCTTAGGTTGACAAAGTCCTGTGTTATCTACATAGCTGGGAACTCTCCGGATTTGTCCCAGAATCTTCATTTTTTTGCTGCTAATTACCGGGTCTCTGGGGCAGAGGCTGATTCTTCAGAGGCTGATTCTTCGGATGTGGGTAGTTTCTAATGAAACTCTTCCCACTTCTGCTCCTTCCCAATCTGTTCTTCCCACTCTCCACCCACTTTTCCCTCTTCCCCAGCCTATTCCTCAAACTTTTACTATGTTTTAGACGCTCAGCCCCCGCTTATGATTAAGCTGTGCCCCTTTTTGACGCAAATCACGTCATTTATCTCCCCCAGCAGCACCACATGACTCCACTCTCTGGGGAGTCCACAAGAAAAAGTTCTCAGGTATGGTTATATACTAAACAATACAAAAAAACAGTGCTCTGGTGCTCTAGTTTATAACTTTTGTTAATATGTAGGGATAGATGCAATAATATACTTCACTATTAGGCTTTGCCTACATTAGAGTCTTTTTAGTACTCTATTAAAAATTCCCATATGGATACATCATAATAAGTCCATTTGTTCCTTCTTCTTACAAGAATAAACTACTTCCAAGGTGGCACAGGGTTTAACTTATTTTCCAATAGCACCTGTAGTTGCTGCCATTTTAAAGGGATAGTAATACTTGAAAATAAGTTTATTTTATATTGTAGCCCTTAAAAAAACATGACAAATGATATAAGTCTTATATTCCAAACAATTACCTTTATGGTTTGGAAGATATTCACTTGTAAGATATAGTAAAATGCTCTTTTCCTGGCAGTTTCAGCCAAGTCTGCCATCTAGTGGACAGATTTGGAATTCGGTCCACAGAGCATCCGGCAGCTCTTTAGCAGTGCCAAGATCACAATCTTTGAAAAGAACTACTTAATTGGAACTGTGTACAAAGTGTGCCTGGCTTGAAAGCACACTTTGTAGACCATTCCAATTAAGAAATTCTTTTTAAAGATGGTGATCTCAGCACTTCTGGAGAAGCACAACTGGTCCCGGGACCGGATTCCAAATCTGAAGGGTGGAGCAATGACGTCACTCCAGGGGAAACTTTACTTCTGAATATCTCCCAAACCATAAAGGTTTGGGAGATAAGACTTATATCATTTTTCATGTTTTTTTAAGGGCTACAATATAAAATAAACTTATTTTCAAGTATTACTACCCCTTTAAAATACCAGTGGATGGTGTAATAAAGCTGCAAAGACACAACAAGAAAGAGAAAGGGCACAGACCCCTCTAAGAGTGCACCAGTGAAGGTTTTTGGTATGTAAAGCCCCCCTACATTATATGCTCTCCTGACGTAGGTATTTATTCAGCTTATCAGGAGTCAAATTACCATCTGGATCGGGTCTTCTCCTTATTGTATTCAAGACGCTTTGCACTCCAGCACGTAGGTATAATTAGTATATTTATCGTTCAATATAAAAATTGTATATTTTATACAAAGTTTTAAAATTAAAATGCCTGATGTGTTTCGTATCTCATTTGACACTGTATATCTGACCCTTGATAAAGTGTCAATTGAGATATGAAAAGCGTTGGGCGTTTTAATTATAAAACTTTTTATATTATATACAATTTTTATATTGAACCATAAATATATTAATTATTCCTACGTGCTGGAGTGCAAGACATCTTAAATACAATAAGGAGAAGACCCGATCCAGATGGTAATTTGACTCCTGATAAGCTGAATAAATATCTACATCTGGTAAGCATATAATGGATTCAGGACTGCATTCATGCTCTTACCCATCATGGGTGGATCATCAATATGGACAAGTCAGATCTCGTCCCATCCCAGCATCTGGTCTTCCTGGGCCTTCTCTTTGACACTCAGCAGAGCATGGCGTTTGTCACGGACGTGGTAGATTACCAGATTGCCCACAGGGTTTCTGCTGTTCTGGCTCACAATCCAGTTCCAGCCATGAAGCTGTCCTCTCTAGTGGGGAAATTCATCTCCATGAAATACAAGAAGGATAGGTGCACTGACACTTTTAAATAATTGCTGTACGATGTAGAGAATAAAATCAATAATGACATTTATTTAGTACAAAAGTAAAAACGACCACCGAATGTACCTTTTATTCATGTATGAACAACCGGAGAATTGCCAGTGGGTACCATCTGATTTGATGCCTGGATGTTTAGATCAACATGTTTCGCGCCACTCTGTGCTTAATCATGATTGGTGTAAAGATCCAACACACACTTTGCTAACAATTTGAACTGTGTTGCAACCAATCAAATGCCCTTCATAGGCAGATTGGTCTTGATCCGCATGTGACCAAAGGACAGAGTTCAGGCCGGGTCAAATACAAAGTAGAAGCGCAGTCAGACCGAAATGGAGCAAAGCTGATAAAAAACCCAATACAAAATAAATCACTGAGACATCGACTCCTCAAGCCAAAAGAGCACAAAATTTGCGTATACACCAACATTCATAAAGCTAACAAACGATTGTCCAAACTCTGGCACCAGAGCTGACGTCCAAAAGCAATCCAAGACATACACAAATAAACAAATACATTAACCCCCTAAGCGCTAAGGAGGCATGAGGCGCACCTTAAAGCCATGCTACTCATTGCGTCCCCACCACATAAAAGGTTCATGTTGATGTCTAAAGGGTGAATGGAGAAACCCTAGGTTGCACACACACATTGCACATGTTTGCCTTAGCAGCAAGAAAAAGGAAAGAGGATTGCTTCATTGTCTGTGTATTTGGAGACGCTGTGGAAATAAGATGTGAGTTTAAGGAGCATGAGCCACTATACTTTTCGTATACTTATGAAATTTATCTCCACCATAGAAGGGGTCCCATTTGCCATGGCTCACACCAGGGAACTCCAGAGGTTTGTGATCCAGGTGTGCAGGGGTCAGCCTGACTTTCTGAAGATGTCAGTATCCCTTCCTCTTCATGTGGAACTGAGCTTGTCGTGGTGGCTCGACCTCTCCAATCTGCTGAAGGGCAAGTCCTTCCTGGTATCCTTCAAGACCACGGTGACGATGGATGCCAGGCTCTCCGGCTGGGGAGCGGTCCTGGATCACCTGAGCGCTCAGGGTGGGTGGTCTCCAGAGGAATCTCTCCTTCCCATCATGTTGGAGCTTCGGACGATATTTCATGCCCTTCGTCATTGGACACCTCAGCTGGAAGACTGCCCAGTCCGGGTACAGTCCGACAACGCCACGGCCATGGCTTACATCAACAAGCTGGGCGGAACAAGAAGTCTCACCGCTTGGTTAGAGGTTAAGGCTATTTTGTCCTGGGCAGAAGAACACGTTCCTGCCATATCCACAGTGCACATTCCTGGCATAGAAAACGTCATGTTGGACTTCCTGAGTCGACACACAGTGAACAGAGGTGAGTGGGAACTGCACCCAGATGTGTTCACCCTCATCGTTCAGAAGTGGGGTGTTCCTTGCATTGACCTGATGGAGACAAGACACAACAGGAAGGCTCTGAGGTTCTGCTCTTGCTGGAGGGATCCTCTAGCTATAGCGGTGGATGCCAAGTCCATTCCTTGGTTATTTCCTCTGTCTTACATCTTTCCTGCACAGGGTTTGCGGAAATTGAGACTGGAGCGCTGTCATCCTGATTGCTCCTTACTGGCCTCGACAGGATTGGTTTACGGAGCTTCTGGATGTGTCAGTGGCGGAGCCATTCCGGCTCCCTGCCGTTCGTATCTTCTTCTGCAGGGTTACCTGAGGAAGGAGGATGTTCATCGGCTAGCTTTGACGACTTGGAAATTGAATCATCAATATTGAAGAAGAAAGGTTTTTCTTCTGGTGTGGTGGCTACTATGCTCAGTGCCCGCAAACCTGTTTCTTCTAAGGCTGACAGAGACCTGTCTCAGGAATTTGATCTGCCTATGGTCCTGGCCTTTTAGAAGGACGGTGTGGACAAGGGCCTCAGTTTGAGATCCCTTAAAGTTCAGACGTCTGCTCTCTCTGTTTTCTTTCAGAGATGCATTGCCATTCTTCTTGATGTCAAGGTTTTCTTTCAGGGCGTTGCTCATACTCATCCTGTCTTTAAGAATCCCGTTCCTCCGTGGGATCTTTATGTCACAGTTTGTTAAGACACTCAGACGTAAGGTTTAGGTAAAAACATAACTTTATTGAAAAGTTAAGGCAATCCCATAGGGTTTTCATACACATACAAACATCACAATATATATAAGCAATTGATAATTGAGATAGGTTCTACCGGCCTTGCAAATAATACCGGCAAGGCAACCCAAGCGATACTGAAGGAATAGATAAGTAGGCTCTACCGGCCCTGCCAATACCGGGTAAGGCAACCGTAAGATGGTAACGTACTGGTTCTACCGGCCTTACCAATACCGGGCAGGGCAGCCTGAGGAATACACAAGGAATAGGCTGTACCGGCCCTGCCAATACCGGGTAAGGCAACCGTGGAGTGGCAATGTAACAGGTTCTACCGGCCTTACCAATACCGGGCAGGGCAGCCCAGAATGGATACCCAAGGATGGGCTCTACCGGCCCTGCCAATACCGGGTAAGGTAACCTAAAGGTGGCAACGTGGAAGGTTCTACCGGCCTTACCAATACTGGGCAGGGAAGCCCAAGAAGGGAGACACCACTAAGACCAGTGATTGTCAGAAAACAATGACAGTAGGATGGTAAATATAGTATATGGTCAAGCTGTCTCACCCAAGGAGAGGCTAGTGTCGGTACACATCTGAAACAAGTGCTGCTAGGACTGGACAGCACCAGAAACCTGACTGCAAGTCAAGGAGTAAACCAGCGTCCGCACGCTGGGACCAACAACTGTACCTTGAGCCGCAGGGCAAATGAAGTAAACCAGCGTCCGCACGCTGGAACCAACAGGCAGTAGAATGAGCCACAAGGCCAATGGAGCAAACCAGCGTCCACACGCTGGGACCAACTGACAGTATTGTGAGCCGCAAGGCAAATGGAGTAAACCAGCGTCCGCACGCTGGGACCAACAGACAGTATTGTGAGCCGCAAGGCTAATGGAGTAAACCAGCGTCCGCACGCTGGGACCAACAGACTGTATTGTGAGCCGCAAGGCTAATGGAGTAAACCAGCGTCCGCACGCTGGGACCAACAGACAGCATTGTGAGCCGCAAGGCTAATGGAGTAAACCAGCGTCCGCACGCTGGGACCAGCAGACAGTATTGTGAGCCGCAAGGCTAATGGAGTAAACCAGTGTCCGCACGCTGGGACCAACAGACAGAATGTCGCCGGAGCGACAGGAGAGCAATACCGCCACAGGAACTGAACACAGGAAACAGCAGGAACAGGCCGAGGCTCAACCGGGACGAGCACCGCAAGTCGGCTGGCAACCGGAACGACAGCAACCGGAACTGGACTGACGAGCAGGCAGGAACCCAGGAACAGGTAAACTCAGGAACAGGCCCAATAGCTACAGCAGACAGGCAAAGAGAATGCTGTCAGTGACACCACAAAAGGGCAACTAAAGGGTGCCCAGACTGAGTTTAAAAAGGCAACCAGAGGCAGGCTGACTGCAGACAGCCAATGGGAGCCCCCTGCAGGTGATAGACAGAGAACTGCAGCAATCACGGGCACCGTGATAGTTTACTTGGTTTGGGGCATTCTTCAGCAACCTCCCTTTGAGTCTTTAGCTACTATTCCTCTACGCCTGTTGACGTGAAAAATGGCCTTTCTCCTGGCGATCGTGTCTGTTCGCCGTGTCACTGAGTTACATGCTCTGTCCTGTAAACCACACTTTTTGGCGTTTCACAAGGACAAGGTGGTTCTTCGCACTTCTCAGGAGTTTCTCCCAAAGGTGATTTCGGAGTTCCACATCAATCAGGAGATTGTGGTGCCTTCTTTCTGCCCTGACCCTACCTCTGACAAGGAGAGAGATCTCCAACTTGTTAGATGTGGTGCGTTGTCTCAAGTTTTATATCCATCGCACTGAGTCTATCAGGCAATCTGACACGCTGTTTGTCATTTCTGTGGGTCCCAGGGCAGGAAGACCTGCATCCAAAGTGACTATTGCGTCCTGGATCAAGTCCACTATTCGTAAGGCTTACGAGCTCAGGAAGAAGACTGTTCCCTTTCGGGTCACGGCTCATTCTACTAGATCTATTGGGGCTTCTTGGGCTTACAAGAATCAGGCCTCCACTGATCAGTTGTGCAAGGCTGCCACTTGATCATCAGTGCACACCTTTTCGAAGCACTACTGTGTTGATGTGCTGGCATCAGCTGATGCCAGCTTTGGGAGGAAGATCCTGGACGCAGTCTTGCCTGTCTAGGATCTTCTTCGGTTCTTGGTGCTTACTTCACTTTTGTGCCCTGTTGGCTCTAGTTCAGTGTGCTGTGTAACAGTTTTGGGGTGTTGTTACCCCTGTTCAGTGTCAGTTGAAACTTCATTGTTTTGTTGGGCTATCTCTGATATGATGGTTCATATCTGCTCTGGTGACTTTGGGGGCCTTGCGCCTGGTCCTTGCCTTACTTCCTGCCTCTGGGAAACTCAATGGTTGGACATCCCAAAGTTACCAGTAACCTGTATTGGATGACAGAGAAAAGAGGATTTTAGTCTTACCTGTTAAATCCTTCTCTCTCAGTCCACACAGGTTACTGGTATCCCACCCTGTGAAGGGACCATGCTTGGCTCTCCTGTGGCAGACTATGGGGGGGTTCTTCGGGGTCATGCTCACAGGAGTCTTCTTTCCCTTCTACTATCTAGTCAATAGTTAGTGTCTCAAATCTTACTGGAGCTGGTTGGCTAGCTGCAGCCAAGGAGGGAAGGTAGGCTTCACACCCTGCATACAATTCTAGAATTGTTCCTGTCTAATTAAAGGGGCAGATCACCTACCCAAAGTTACCAGTAACCTGTATGGACTAAGAGAAAAGGATTTAACAGGTAAGACTAAAATCCTCTTTTACTTACATATTTGTAGTTTAAACACTATTCAAGCTGAAAGGATGACCCTC
The DNA here is from genome assembly GCA_037306005.1 of Rhinophrynus dorsalis. NCBI lineage: Eukaryota > Metazoa > Chordata > Amphibia > Anura > Rhinophrynidae > Rhinophrynus > Rhinophrynus dorsalis. The sequence goes on from CM074722.1 coordinate 484,095,744, forward strand.
CCTCACTTCTGGCTGCCCCCCTTAGATCTGCAACCCAGTTGTGGGACTGGACGGATGCAGCGAGGGACAATCTTCACACAGTTAGTATAAGGAAATCCCTTTCCCTGACGAAGGAGGGCAGGGTTTTCCTTTGGCTTACTGAAGATTGTCCCTCACCGCTCTCCATCTGGACCAGACAGAGAGGACCAGTGACGAAGGGAAAGGGGCGGGAGGGGGATCCTTTCGGCTTGAATAACGTTTAAACTACAAATATGTGAGTAAAGAAATATAGCGCTACATGTTATAAAAAACATTAAGACTCAGATTTGCACTTTAATAAAAACAATAAAATCCCTTTAAAGATGGCTAGATAGGAGCCCAACACTTTGCATTTCATTAGCCATCTCTCTAGCCATAGCTGGGAACTTTTTGACAGAGCTTTACCGGGTCTCCGGGACAGAAGCTGATTCCTCCGGATGTGGGGAGTTTCTATTGAAACTCTGCCCACATCTGCTGTTTCTCCCGGTGTTCCTCCTTCCCCAGCCTTCTGTGTGACACCTTTAAGACCTGCCCCCTAAACTTGCATCAAGCCCTGCCCCTTTTTGATGTGATTCACGTCATTATTGTCACCCCTGCTGCACCAGAGAACTTCCCTCCAGGTAGACCTCAATTGGAAGTTCCCAGGTATGATTAAATCAATGGCAATTTTAGTTTTTTTTTTTATCTCTTCCCATGGGTTAAGTTGGTTCCCTCCAAAACTGAGCCAATTTTCCATAGTACATCAGCCTCACTTTGTGTGTTTGTCTCTGTGTGTGAGGCCCATTTTGTGGTTACATGAATGGCTAACAGGAGCCTTTTTAAGGCTTCAGGCATTTTGTAAGTCTGATCCCATGGGAGGAACCTTAGTAACAGTAATAAAAAGAGCTTTCAAAATCACCTCTATGTTGTACTAGCCATTTTTTTTTATCTAGAAAATTGTGTTATTTAGATGTATAGATGATGGTAATTAAGGCATGCTGTGCAGGTACTTCCTGTCTAATCCCTAAATTACCCCACCCCACTAAATGGCAGTGTTCAGCAACACATTGCCCAGCTCCACAACTGAAAAGTTAAGTGCCAGTGATTGGAGGAGGAAATGTAAGGCTAAGACAGGAAGGGCTGGATTCAAATGCACGAGAGAAACGTTACCTCCAGTTTTATCAATAATGTTCCTATTGAAGTCTATGGGAAACCTGGAGATAAAAGCAGAGATAACATTAGCACTTGCATTTGAATCCAGCCCGAAATGTCTTAATTGGCATAATCTATACATCTAAATAACCCAAAAACTAGTTTATTTATTTTAAATAAAATAACAAATGTGAGTGTATTCTACTCAACAGACTAAACCATGCAAATATATATAAATATATACATGTTACAATTTTTTATTTTAAGCAATACTATCCCTATAAGGGGAGGGACAGTACCTTTTTGAGACCTATATCCCTCTGTCCCTCTTTGCCACCCTGGTGTGAGAGACACCATCTAAAACAAGTGTCCCTCAATGGCCATTTGAACTGTTGAGATGTATGCTGGTCCTAGTTTAAAATAACCCAGAGTTTCCCCTGTCCTGATGTATCCTTTGCAATATCAGATATAAGTCACCAGATGTCGCTCGCTGCTTTATAGCGTCCCTGTTCTCTCGCTGGTTCTCATTTTTAGAACTTAATGTACCGCTAGAGGTCGCTTCCGCTCTCAGGCTGAATACTCCTTTCATGAATAGGAGCCGCTAGGTGTCGATGTCTGTCCCGACATTCTGCGGTCTCTCTTCTCTTACGCCTCTTTTGTCGTGTTACACAGGAGCCGCCAGGTGTCGCTGTCTCATTTCAAGCCGAATCAGCTTTCTAAAGCCTCTCTGTTATTACATAGTCTCCAGCATTAGGCGTCAGGTGTCGCAGCCAGTTTTGGGCTTATCCTATGCAGTTCTTATTCCTTTCTCTACCCCGTTCCTCTATTGTGTAGTACCTCCCAGGAGCCGCTAGGTGTTGCTGCGTATCTCGGGCTGAGCTGTGCAGTCCCAGTCCTTTCCTTCCGACACTCTCTGCTCAATCGTACGGCGCTACGCACACACTGTGAGCCCGGGAGAGTCGGAGGCCTGAGAGGGACACAGCGGATTGTCGGACACTGACCACAGGCACAGACTGCACACACTCCGCAGCCGCCATGCCCACCGTGGAGGAGCTGTACAGAAACTACGGAATCCTTGCGGATGCCAAGGACGATGTGGGGCAGGTGAGACTGAGCTCCGTACTCTGCTTTGGGCCTTACTCCCCCCTAAGCTTACCCTACCTACTCACAGAGACTGATGTACTAAGAACACTGGATTAATCACAAGGTTAAGACAACAGCGCCTTAAACCCCATTGACTTAAACATTTTCTCTTAAATCCTTTGAATACCCGAGAGAGTTTTCCAACACATTTTAGCATTGAAGAGGTTAACACGCTATTAACCCCTTTGGAATGAGTGGATACCTCTGGCACTCAAATGGTTAATATGTTGTGGTTTCACTGTTTGCTTGTGGTTGTTTTTTTGCCTCAGTTCCTAATCGTTTCCTTTTAAAAACGGGTATTTTAACCCACTGAAAGCTAGATTTCATAGCAGTGTGTTGGATGTCTCACTAGTATACAGTGGGTGAACCTTTATATATTTAAAGGGATAGTAATACTTCGTTTTAACTTTATTTTATTTTGTAGGCATTAAAAAAACATGAAGAACGATATAAGTCTTATCTCTCAAACCTTTATGTTTTAAGAGATATTCACAAGCCAAGTTTCCCCTCCCGCCCCTTTTACCTAGTGTAAGCCATCTCTTCTCAGATGTGAATCTGGTTGTATGACCAGACAGATAACAGAAGGGGACAATCTTCTTTATATGAAAGCCCTGCCCCCCTTGACAAGCGTTTCAGGTTTTTCCCTTATCTTAATTGAAGATTGTCCCTCTGTGCAATCTACCTGGGCACCTCCCTTCTGCTTTGGCTGAGCAGTGTTACATCAGTAAAAGGGGCAGAAGGGGGACACTTTGTCACTGAATTACTCCTGAACTACAACTCTGACAGAACTGAAATAAGAGATGAGAGTTGGTACCGTGTTAGCCGTAGAAATACAGGAGGCAAATATAGTTTTTGATACCTTTTATTGACTAACTAAGCAGATTTAAATGCAAGCTTTCAAGACCTTAGGTCTCTTCCTCACGCATGTCTTTAGCATTCATGGTGTTAAAGCGGAACTATCAGTCAAAAAAGTGCCCCCAATTAATCTTTAATAGCATTAAGCATATAAATCTTTTGATCTTTTTTAACTCTGGCATTATTTAAAAACCTAGGTACTTCAGAGAGTCACCGTCAGGCGACAGCGCAGACATCTTGTTGAAGAGGCATCTGTGCACCTGCGCTGTGTGTCCCTGTCTTCTCAATGATTGGCTAGGGGGAGTTGCATTGTACTTTATGGTACAGACATGGAAGGACAGTTCAGGCGTAGAGCTGAACATTTTCAGCATTCAGAGACATTTAAATGGCTTTCACATTCGAATTTAGAGCAAAGCAAGAGATGTTCTGTAAACATAAGATATGAAGGCTTGCTAAACTCTTCATGCCCTTGAATGTTTGCAAAACATACAATAATACTCAAACAGTCTTGTAAATGTAACTTGTTTTTGCTTAGCAATATAAGGCTATTTTGTGTTCTGTTTGTTGAAAAGTAATTTGTTCTCAGGTGATCAAAAGGTGAAGTGTGCTGCCGCATTATTTTTTTGAGATTAGCATTTTACTTTTTCCTATCTGAGCACTGACCCCTGGTACCTTATCCCCTTAAGGACCGGTCACTTGTCTCCGTGCCAAAAGGACCAATAATGGTCCTGGCAGGTCACATATTTTGTGCTCACAGCGCTACTGGGGTTTGGAATTGACCACTCCATGACAGCAACAGTGACTATCAGACCCCTGTTTGCAGAGCCGGCACACATGATCAGTAATGTGTGCTGGCATGTTGAACATTGTCTGTGTGGTTCTTAAGGCGAATCCAACCCCAGGATCACTGGGCCTTAAGAGGTTAATCCTCTTTACTCACACGCAGTACAGCTTGTCAGTCAGCACTGGAGTCACTCATGTTTACATTGTGCACAGGTGGTAATCAAGCTCTTTGTGTGTTTTTTACTTCACGCTTTGCCTTTCCATGTTAACCCTTTGAGTGCCAGAGGTGTGTGCAACGCATTGCAGTGCTTCTAGCACTCAAATGGTTAATGCCCACACCATGACCAAAACAGGTATGAAAGAGAATAGAGAATCTGGACTGTATGTAAACATTTCTGGTACTTGAAATTGTTGCATTTAACTGCTCCTGAGATATCTGCATTTTAACCCTTTAAAGAGTGCCAGAGCTCTTGCTGCAAAGGGTTAAGATGCAGACTCTTTCCTGTTTTTATATGTGACAGTGATGTGAAGTCACAGCTGTGTTTTAGCTCACAAGAGTTTGTGCACAGCTGAGAATTCTAATCGGTGTCATTGGATAGTTAATCAAACAAAAGTAATGGACATTCCCCCCCAACAGTAATAAAATGTAAAATACGTATAATAAAAATGAAAAGCATGTTTGACATTTCAGTCTCTTTGTGGACTATTCTTTATAAGGAGTGTTTCTGACCATTGGTGCTTAGGTCCGCTTTTTATGATATCCATTCTTAACCCTTTGAGTGCCAGAGGGGTACGCAACTGGGCCATAATCAGTGGCTCAGTCATTTTGATCTACCTGTGCTTAATTGGGGGTATTCTGAAAACATGATCTGGTGGTGTGCCCTGAAGATTGGGAATACTTATGACAGTGTTTCTCAACGTTAGTCCTTGGGGCACACCAACAGGTTGTTCCTGCTTAAAGGGATAGTATTACTTCATTATTACTATCCCCCATGTTGTAGCCCTTAAAATTCTGAATTCAACGATACCAGCGGCATCTCTCAAACCTTTATGGTTTGAGAGATATCCGCTTTCAAAGCTCCCTCTTTTTGGCTTTTTCCCTGACGTCAGTGTTCTAGCTGAGAGCAGGGGAATCTGGTCAGTGAGCAAGTGGCGGCTCTGCAGAAGTCCTGAGATCACGTTATAGAAACAGAAATCCTTCTCTAAAATGGTCTTCTACGTGTGCTTGGTTTGCAAGCACACGTAGACGACCATTTTAGTGAAGGACTTCTGTTTCTAAAATGAGCTCTCCGCACTGCTGCAGAGCCGCCGCCAGTCCCGGGACCGGATTCCCCTGCTGTCAGATAGAATGTTGATGTCAGGGGAGAGGGAACTTTGAAAGAGGATATCTCTCAAACCATAAAGGTCTGAGAGATGCCGCTGGTATCGTTGAATTCAAAATTTTAAGGGCTACAACATGGGGGATAGTAATAATGAAGTAATACTATCCCTTTAATCACAGGTGAGTAGTTAGTGGCTCAGTCATTAAGATTGATTCACCTGTGATTAATTAGGGATAACTTGAAAACATGACCTGTTGGTGTGCCCCGAGCACTGGATCTGAGAATCACTGACTTATGATTACTGTAAAATCTCAGGTATAATGCGCACCTGTGTATAATACGCAGGTGTATATTATATCCAAGAGTGCTCATGTATAATATGCACCCTTGGTTTTCCCCCATGTAAAATATGCACCCCCACTTCACATAAGATGAAGAGGGGCAAAATTGTGCATATTATATGCAAGATTTTACAGTAAACATTTTGGGTACTTTAACTACTTTGATGCTGGTGACATCTCCAGCACATTTCATGTTGTAGAAGTCTCTAGAATATAATGTGACCAGTGGTATAGGTAATGCCCATATTTGTTGGCCTATCATTTCATACTGTTGTGTTGTGTTATGTGTTTTCTCCTACAACATATACCAGTGCTAACCAAGCAGCAGGCACTGTGGATGGCAGTGAGGGCCCGTCCTCCACTTAACCGGTTGCATGCAAAGCAATGTCATGGAAGGATTTCTTGCGTCCAGGAAGTTAATGATATAGCAGTGTGGTCATTATGTACACACACACATTATGTATAATCCTAAACTTGTTTGATTGCATTTTGTTGCCTGATTTGAGCTGTAATATATTTTTTAAATGAAGTGTCCCTCAGCTATTAGTGATCGTTTATTTTACGAATTTAGAAAAGCCCAATAATATGTACATTTTCATAAAAAGCATTTCTGAATTCCTTTATAGAACAAATAAGCTTTTTGTTTAAATTTCCTTTTCTTTCTTTTTTTCCCCTTTTCTCCAGCACAAAAGTGCGTACCAGGTTATACTGGATGGCGTGAAAGGAGGAGCCAAGGAAAAGAGATTAGCCGCTCAGTTTATCCCCAAATTCTTCAAGCATTTCCCAGACCTGTCTGACGCCGCCCTCAATGCCCAACTCGATCTGTGTGAAGATGAAGATGTTTCTGTAAGATAACAGATACTGTACAAGTTAATTCTGCTATACGAATAATGCATATCATTAACTGTTTGTGTGCCAGAGGGGTGAGCAGCGCATTGCTCCGTAATGGATTTATTCACCCATCTGATACTCCAGAGACTGATGATCGTAGAAGAACTGGGCCCGATTTAAATGCACCTTGGTGGGGGGGATAAAAAAAATCCCCAACATGTTGCTTTGCAGAGAGTTGGAGATACATCTAGCATCCAAGAGTTTAACCCTTTGATTGCCAGAGGGGTATCCAACGCATTGCTTTGCAATGTGTTGGATACTCCTCTGACACTCAAAGGCTAAAAACCCTGTTTAAAACAACGTGTATTTTGCTTTTATATGTAAGACTCAAAGGGTGTATTTACTGCACACGTTATTAGAATCAATCCTTTGAGTGATGTGGGAGTGGCCCATTCCTCAGAATTCAATCTTTTTTTTTTTTTTTTTTTTTTTTAAAACCATTGTAATAGTTTTTGAGGTCCTTGGTACCTAGTCAAGACTTCTGAGCAGAACAATAGTCCCAGAGGTCTGCTCCATTAACAAACTGATCTGTGTTCAAATGGGCTCATCCAAAAAGGAATACAAATTATGAAACTGGCTAACATCCTATATTATAATTCGCTAAGGATGTTTATCAGAAGCCGTCATGCACAGTAGAGATGGCCTTGCGCGCTGCAGTCATGCGCAGTACAGACTGCCCGTGCCACGGCTGATACAGAGCGGGGTCCCAGGAAGGTGCACAGAGAGGACTATGGTCTGAATTCGGAGCGCTCCGCTCCATATCAGCCGCGCGCGTGGGCAGTCTGCTTAGTTCCATGAAGGTGTGTAGAAATCTGAATTCAGAGTGCCCCGCTCCATATCAGCCGCGCGCGTGGGCAGTCTGCTTAGTTCCATGAAGGTGCGCAGAAATGACTCCGGTCTGAATTCAGAGTTCCCCGCTCCGTATCAGCCGCGGCGCGGGCAGTCTGTGCTGCTCATGACTGCAGCCCCGCCCGTGCTGGCCCATGTACATGGGCTTTAAAACTAGTTTTTGATCTAATGTACTAACAGCTAGCATTGCTTCTTAATACATGTATAAACTATCCTGATCTGAACATTTCATTGTGTCTGCTCTTTGTAATGAGGCTTATTATTACAGGGGATCTATCACCCCTATACAACTTGGTCTAAATAGTTTTGTTATATAGCGAATATGTTGAAAAGTGTATTACTTAAAAAAAAACAAAAACAAAAAAAAAACACTTGTTTGCCAAAATTCAAAGAATAAATACAGGCCTGCATCTACTTCCGGGCAGACTTCCGTTACCAGTTCTGTACCGCAGTCCATCACTCTCCCTCTATCCAGCCACTTCCTATGACTGAGGCTTTCTGTCTGTAAGCAGGAGCGTTGTCTGGCCAATGAAATCGTTCCAGCGTTTAAAAACAAACGAAAAAAAATATGCTTTTCAATATTTTCACAATGTAACAAAACTATTTAGTTGTAGAGGGATGATAGATCCCATTTAAGTCAGCTGATTTGCGATCAGTCCCCGTTGCTATTGTATTCAAAAATGCTATTTTCTCAGCCCATTTACATTCAAACCTGGACAACCACCCCATATTACTGAGGTACATGGAGTTCATGAAAAGGCAGGGATATCTGCACCCTAAGAGCATAATAAGACTAGATTTTAGGCCTTAGAAAACAGAAAATGGTTGCAGTGCATGGAGTAGTAGGTATTTAACCCCTTAAGGAAAGTGGGCTGTGGAACTCATTGCAAAGCAATGCATTTCACAACCGTTTGGTCCTTAAGGAATTAACAGTATTTAACTCCACTTAATTTTTTAGCTGTTAATATTCTTTTAGAACCTGTCCTGTTTGTGATCATATAAAATTGGTGCTACCGTCCTATCTGAACTGAAGTGACTGTCATGCAGCTTTAACCCTTTTGTGCCAGTAGTGTACACAATGCATTGCTTTGGATATCGTATCCATGGATTTGACTTGATTTTTTATTAACGGACCCTAGAATCCAAAACTTCCCCTTTCCTTACAAAGAAGACTTCAGTAGTAAGTGTTGGGGATCACAGAGTGTGACAACAAAGAATTGTGTCCGCAGCTAGACACGATGGAAAATGAAATAAGATTTGCTGAATGAATTCACACAGAATTGAGTCATAGTGGACATTCAAATTCTTTGTCCAGATTATCAGCCATTGGGTTTATTATTAGGAGCTGTTGGTGTTCCTTGTAAGGAAACAGTAAAGAGTCATAGTAATGAGCTTTATAAGGTACGATCTTTCCTGATAGCTATAGGAATTGAGTACATATAGTTTAAAACGCTTCCTTGCTCTCCTTATTTGTCCTGCAGATTACCATGATCTGCAGGGTTGGGTGAAGTCATAGCTTCTGGGAGAGGAAGTGACTTTGCTATCCTCCTTTGAAGCCCTGTGTTACAAATTCATGTAGAGGTTTAAAATCTCCCAGAAGAATTGAATTAACCCCTTATGGATCGGCCGATCGCAGACACGGCAGGCACTTAAGGACCATTTTTTTATTTTTCAGCATCCAATTCAGGACTCCCCAAACGGCGTGCAGCCGTGTAGGGAGCCCTGAATTCCATGACAGTCCTGGCACATCATGGGTCCTTATTGCTCCCCAACCCATGACGTGCCAGGACCATCAAGAACTGACATCACCCAGCCCTGCAGATCAGTGATATGTGCAGGGGGAGAGACTATGATAGAGTTTAGGCTATGGGAAGTTGACACCCATACCTTTCAGGTAACTCCCTACATGTTTGAAGCTCATTCCCCTGACCCTTTACTGCCCCTATAACGCTTTGAGTTCCAGAGGGGTGCGTTCCTTTGCAATGCATTGCGTACACCTATAGCACTCAGAGTTAATGCTTTAAGGACTGAAGGAGGGGTGTCCTCAGCAATGCCATGACACCCCTCTGGTATTTCAAGGGTTACTTTTGTGTAAAATTGGTGAAAATGTTTTCCATAAGGGTAACCATACATTGTAGTTGTAATCTGATTTTCGTGTGATTTTTAGATCCGTCGGCAAGCAATCAAGGAACTGTCACAGTTTGCCACAGGGGAAAATCTGCCTCGAGTGGCAGACATACTTACTCAGCTCCTGCAGTCAGGTATGATATAAAATATATCCCAGATGGAAAATCTTACATTTGTAACTAATATAGGTATTAAAAAAAGCAAGTTGTCATCTTTGGGAGCAGATTTAGTAAAAATCCTTGTGCGGCTCTGTGCATCCCCAAGTGTCCTTGTTAGGCATTTGGGGAGTCTGAAAATTAACTCCCTCAGATGGAAGTCCACCTCACTTGCCATTTATTTCTATGGAATGGGGATCCAACTCGCACTTTCTCACTCGCAATTTCTCCTTTAGTGATGATTTTAATGTGTTTACATTTTTACAAACCGCATGCTTCTGACTTGATAATGGGAGCTATTCTCTCAAAAGCTCGCACCTGAAAACTTAATCCAATAAAAAAATTATTACATACTGCGATATGATGCACAGGCAATTTTTTATGTGAAAATGGCATTCCCAGATATACACGTAAATGTTTCCATATAACTTGATATGTTGTGAAGGTTAGCATATTTTAAAGCTAGTTCAAGCCATCATTTTCAAAGTAGCATTAACCCTTTGAGTGCCAGAGGGGTATGCAACACATTGCTTTGCGTACCCTTCTGGCACTCAAAGGGTTAATAGCTCCAAGTTGTTCCATTGGTGTGAATCGTGCTGGTCACACAGGTGACTTTGCCATGTATCACACAGCCACTAAACAGTTTGTTAAAACTTTCCTGCATTAAATGCAATGTTTTAGCATAGATTTGTATTACTACCCTACTATACTATACGATTGATCACTATGACAAATCACTCAGCGGCCAGTCCACTTGAGTGTCGATCAATGTAAGTGTAACATGGCAATTTGGTGCTGCAAAGCAGTACATTCAAACTGCCCTTGTGAATCTAGTCTAAATGTATCTGATCACAGACCAGAACCAGAATGTGATTGATGCAACACGGCTTTCAAATGTTCAAAAAAAAAAAAAAAAGTCTAATATATAGGCAGTTTGACTTTCTATATTATGAGCTTGCAGGAAATTGAAAGTCAAAATAATGGGTTGCTATTGCTTTACATGTTCTACCTTTTTTTATGTTGAGCGATCCTGTGTTACATTCAGTTCATATCTTATCTGAGGTTGAAATGCAGCGTATCTGTTTGCTTTGTACCAATACAAAGGTGTAGGTCATGGTTGGGCAAACTCTGACTCTCCATATTTTTGAAGACTACAGATCCCATCATCCCCAAAAACCTAACTTCTGTTTGTGGATGATGGAAGTAGTAGTCTCCAACCACTGGAGAGCTGAAGGAACTGCCTCGTGTTTTGGAATTAAAGTGCGTGTTTATGTTAAAAAAAAAAAAATACAACCCCAACAACACACCAGGCATCTGTTGCTTGCTTTTGTGGTTATGAATGTATAACATGCACTACAAAATAGTTTGTGTGTTCCAAATCACTTTCTTAATTTGCATTAGAAGTTTTTTTTACATGGAAATCCTTTCTAAAATCTTCTTTCTTTTTAGATGACTCTGCTGAATTCAACTTGGTGAATAATGCATTGCTGAGCATATTTAAAATGGATGCTAAAGGTAGGACATCAGCATGATACATGTTGTATATATTTCTTTCCAAAAATTGCTTAAAGTAATAGTAATGTTTCACAAAAACAGTAGCTCCAATTAATCTTCATAGTATTTGAACAATAGTGTTATTTCATTACTGTGAGCGTTGTAGTTCAAGAGTAATTGAATGATAGTTTCCCCATCCTGCCCCTTTTACCTAGTGTAAGCCCCCACTCCTCAGATGTGGAATCCAGTCCATAGACCAGACAGCTCACATCAAGGGTCAACATTCTTACTGTGAGAACAATTAAATCCCTGCCCCCCCCCCCGACAGGTTTTTTAACTTTTTCCCTTATGTTAATTGAAAATTGTCCCGCTCTGCAATCTACCTGGACACTCCCTGCTGCTCTGAGGTGAGCAGTGTTACATCAGTAGAAGGGGCGGGAGGGGGATACTTTGTCATTGAATTACTCTTGAACTACAACTTTGATAGAATTGTAATAACACTTCTCCAAATAATATGATGATTAATTAGAGCTGCTTTTATTATGAAACATTACTATCCCTTTAAGTGAATATTCATCAACAGCACAGTGCAACCCATGTAACGCTCTAAGGTAACATGATCATTTCCTTCCCAGCACTGTTTGTGTTATGCAGAAGGCAAGACCTGAGCAATTATGGAGCAGTCCAGTTGTACCATAGGGGACAAGTAAAAATTTCCAAGCGATGCATTGAAGATCTCTAGCATTCATGGGGTTAAATCAATCAAAATATTCATTTTTCCCTCATGTTAGTTTATTTGCTTCTGAATTTCTCTTCCTTCATTTTCTCAAGCTAAAGAGGACAAATCTGTAGACTTCAAGGGGTTAAAGAAACACACCAAAAAATGAAACTGGTTGATAAAACTGTAAATCCTTTATCACTTACTTACAGGTGGCAAGTTCCATCCCACATATATAATACTAAACTTGCTCTTAATGCATGCCTAGGTTGTCCCATTCAGAGCGCATTTATTAATCCTTCTAATGGCAGACAGGTAGCCAATGCATTGTACAGCAATGCATTTAATACCTCTGGCACTCAAAGGGTTAATGTTTGTGGTCTTTGTATTGACAAGGACGAGCTAAAGGCATTTTGTGATTAGCATTCCCTGCTCTTGTATTCAGAAAAGTTATCTTACCTCGGCTCATATACATATAATCCTGGATAATCATTGGGAGCCCTGGAAAGGCAGGAATGGCTGCTTCCTCAGACCAGATCTAAGAATAAATTTTAAGCCTCAGAAAGATAATAGAGAATTGTTACGGATTCTGGGTATTTACATTTTCATAACCCCAGTTCATTTTTAGGTGGTGGTCTTTTACACCTTTGAGTGCCAGAGAGGTATTAAATGCATTGTGTTGGCTACCTCTCTGGCACTCAAAAGGTTAAAAGACCAGTTCATATCCGTTTCTCACCCACCCCCCATCCCTGACCTAACCAGTAATTCCATATTCTTCAGGCACTCTTGGGGGTTTGTACAGCCAGATTCTCCAAGGAGAAGATATTGTCCGTGAGCGAGCCATCAAATTTCTCTCTACTAAATTGAAAACACTGCCAGAGGACGTCATGACAAAAGAGGTGGAGGATCTAATATTCACAGAGTCCAAAAAGGTAAGTCTGGCACAGACCAAGTATCTGTACAGCTGGGATGGGTGACTGTAGTTGTGGTACAACCAGGGCTTATAATTTTAAGTCCTTTGCTGGTGGCAAGTGGAAATTTTGAGCCCTGGTACAACTATATAAATTATTGGATAATTCACATGATCACTCTGGTGTCCTCTCTCTTTCAGGTTCTGTATGATGTCACTGGAGAAGAGTTTGTTTTGTTCATGAAGATCCTTTCCTCTTTGAAGACCATGCAGACAGTCAGTGGAAGGCAGCAGCTGGTGGACTTGGTCTCTGAGCAGGCTGGGCTACATCAAACACTTAACCCTGCAGATCCTGACTCTGTGGACAGACTGCTCCAGTGCATGCGCCAGGCTGTGCCACTTTTTTCGGTATGTTACTGTAGCAGTGTGTGTAGCCCACAGTCTTGGTGAGCCCACTGTGGTTCTCTGTCTTTTATTGGATGACACCTTCCATCTTCATCCTCATATTTTTTGCTAATCAATATAGTATGTAATACATATTATTTACTGTAGGCTTTTACATATCTACACACACCACTGTTTTTAGAATATGAAGCTGAGGAAATGGAGGCATAGTGCAGCTTCAGGGTGACTTACAGTAATAATGACTCCTTCAGGTCACTTATTTGTACACTGGATGACTGATTTAACAGATGCTGATGTCTGAAATTTTGCGTGTGGATGCAGTTCGGGCGATTGATATTTCTCGATTTTTCCTGTCCTCTGATTGGGAAGTGGTATTTTATAGATATAATGAAAACTTAAGTGTTTTTGCCTTTATAATAAAGGGATAACAATTATGGAAATTAAAAAGTTCCCTGTCTAATGGGGGGTGATGACACTGCTCTGTCCACGTCCTTTTTGCTGTCCCCTAAATCCTAGTCTTCATGGCTTGCAATTGTGGGCACACTTCACATGCTAGATTATTTGAGCAAAACAGGGACCTTTGGGTTAATGGTCCCTCCACTGAAAGGCAGGGCTCTGGACTCGTGTCTTTTTTTTTTTACAACCTTAAAAATTATTCTATTTAATACTGAAATACATTTTGGCAACAGGAAATACAGGCCTTTCTAATGTCAATATAAATATATGTGCAAACACAGGCTTCCCTGTCTCACTGCTTCTAATTTGTCTTTGCAGAAGAATGTCCACTCCACCAAATTTGTGACCTATTTTTGTGAGCAAGTCCTTCCCATCCTGGGCACACTGACCAGTCCAGCAGAGGGAATAGATGTCCAGCTGGAGGTAAGCTCCTGGTGGTATTGCTGGTGGCTCCTTGTCTGCGTTAACACAAATGGAACGCAGTTGTAATGTTACTGAATTCTGTATTTCAGGTCTTGAAGCTGCTTGCAGAGATGAGCTCATTTTGTGGTGATATGGACAAGCTGGAATCAAACCTAAACAAACTTTTCGACAAGCTATTGGTATAATGTTAACTTTTTTTGTGTGTGTGTGTTATTAATGTTTCAATGTTGACACTTTGGAAAATTTAAGCTGTATTGGAATTCCAGATAAATTGCCCCCTAGGATGCTAGAGCTGACTCCAATGTCTAGCATTGAACGGTTAATTGAAAAATGAAGCCATGCTAAAGAATAGAAAGCTTATGGGAAGTGAGAAAATACTCTTCTTATAAGGGTTATGAAGCACTAGGATGCTAGAGCAGTTTAACCCTTCTGGCACTCAGAGGGTTAACGCAAATTGCTTTGCAATACACTGAAGACCTGTATAATCCAAATGTTTGGATGGAATTGTTGTGGTATTTGGATAACATTTAGCACATGCAATAGAATCTAGCCCGATATGAGCATGCAAAACATTGTGACGCAATGCTTTGCACAAATTGTGAGTGTGCTCGTGCACATGATTGTTTTAATTTTTCAATGAAACAAGTCTGTTTTTTGAGATGGTAAATGGATGCTGCATTGTGAGATTGCCTCTGTCCCCATAAAATTCTAATTACGAGACAGGTTGTGATATCATAAAATGACCTTTCATGCTAAAAACATTCATTTCCATGGAAGAGCGGTTATAATGCTTTCAGATGTATATACAAACATTTTCATAAACTGAAAGAATGCAAGATATTAGGACATTGTATGAGCTGGTATTTTAGTTGCATTTCAGCCTAGGAAGGTGGCCTGCATAAGGGCTACTTTACGTGGGAAACCTGTGTTGGAAGATGAGGGACCCAATGGAAATGTTACTATTTATGAAAATCCTTTGTGATCCATACCTCAGAAAAAACAAAACATATTACGTGAAATTTGTTGCCGCTAATTCATCCATGTAAACTAGGTGCAAAGAATTAGGAAGAGAGATATGCATTGAGTAAGCAGCTATCCTGTTATGAAGAAAGGATCCGTAAGGGCATATATATGAAGACAAGTGGAGCAATTCTGGTTCAAACCAACTGCACCTTAGGAGGATAATTCTTTTTTAAATGGAGCTTTTATCGTTAATGGTAGAGAGGTCTTCAACTCATTGCTTCTCAATGAGACAGAGATCTCTAGAAGTCAGTAGGTTAGACTTCCCATTTAAATAATTTCCCCCCCCCCCCATAATTTAATACCTTGTTGCCTTTTCTACATACAAGTTAAGGGAAGTTGAGTACCAGTTGCCCCACTTACTTTGCCTTAAAGGGATAGTTACACTTAAAAAGTTAAACCCTACGATATAGATTTTTATTTTTTAAATCCCCCTAAGCAAAACAAAAAGTACTCCCACTGCTGAGAGGTGTTTTATTCAAAAGTTATTACAGCTAAGGCTTTAATTTCTTAGCTGCAGTATCACAGTGGTCTGAAATGTTAGTGGCGCTGTTGCTACACCATCCTATATACAGCTCTGGTCAGCTGACCATAAACATTCATAGGATGGTGTAGCAACAGCTCCACTGTACAATTTCCAGCCACACTGATACTGCCCCTAAGAAATTCAAGTTAAAACAACTTTTAGCAGTGGGAGTACCCTTCTTTTACTCTGGGATAAACCCTACAATATATATTTTTGTACATGTAAAGTGTTACTATACCTTTAAGTCAATTTACAAAACTAAGTCTTAGTTAATCCTTTAAAACAGCTTTATGTATCCCAAGATTTAAAAAAAAAAAAAAAAAAAAAAGATTCCTATGCCATTTTTAACTCCTTCCACCAGTGTTCCCTCTATGCCCTAATTCAGGAAAAATTCCTCTTCCACCTTCCTGGTCCATAGTTGTCTGAAAGTACTCACAGATGATGCAGCTAGACTAGTGATGGGAAGTATGAGGCCGTCCAGTAGTGAGCTAGCCATTGGCTGTTTAGGCATGATCGAAGTTGTAGTCCCCAACAGGTGATGTCCTGAAAGTTGTCTGCTGCTTCCACTGGGAGGCTGTTCCACATGAATGACTCCTCTTTCCTCTATCTGCGGTGATAGGAATACATGCCGCTTCCCCCTGAAGAGGCAGAGAATGGAGAGAACAACGCCAACGAAGAACCCAAGCTACAGTTCAGCTACGTAGAATGTTTATTATTCAGTTTCCACCAACTCGGGAGAAAGCTGCCTGACTTCCTCATCGCCAAAGTGAACGCAGATAAACTAAAGGACTTCAAAATCAGGTGAGCGGCTCTAGGGCTGAACGCTATTTGTTTGTGTATGATGGAGACTTAGGGTGGTTGTGAATATAAGGCTTTGCACAGTGATGGTGATTGCACTAAACTGTTCGTTGTGAACAAAGTGTTGAACACACCCCTTGAGGGTTTAAATGAATAGGAATTTGCATTTGTTCCTTATGGTGCAGTTTGCCATATTAACACTTTCAGTGCCAGAGGGTACACAACGCATTGATCTGCAATTTGGTACGTACCCCTCTGGCACTGAAAGGGTAAGCAAAGGAAAATACCATTCCTTTAGCAAACTAGCTGCACCATAGGGGTAAATGAGAATGGAGATCGATATAAATGGGGTTTTTAACCCCTAGAATGCTAGGCAGGGCTCCAAAGTATTGCTTTGCAGTGCGTTAGAGCTCCATCTAGTGTTCAAACCATAATTCAAAGGGATTTGGGGAATTGTTGGCATGTCTCAGGATTGTTTCACTTTTGCCTTGTGAAAAAGGCCCTATATGTACAAGAGCTGCTATTACAGAACAAACTGCACTGCCGAGCAAAAGTAAAAATTCCCCAAACTTCTCATTGATTTTATATCTGTATTTTAACCCCTTGCATTCAAGACAGGTCTTCATGTAAATCAGTGGGAAGTGTCATTTGTCTCCTATGATACAGCTGATCTGCTCTTCCTGTTTGTGCATAAGGCCCGGGGCCTCCAGCCTTACAGAGAGGGTGCACCCAGTGCATTGTACTCTTGGCCATCAGCGGTTTGCTATTCACTACTACAGGGCAAGTAGCTGGATTATTACCCATACTTAAGCTAATCACAAACTTCTGATCATCTTGCAGGTTACAGTATTTTGCTCGGGGTCTCCAGGTCTACATTAGGCAGCTCCGACTGGCTCTGCAAGGAAAGTCTGGGGACGCCTTGAAAACAGAAGAGGTAAAAATCTGTGGTGGTCATTTTATCATACCATTAACCTTTTGAGTGCCAGAGGGATGCACAACACATTGCAATGTGTTGCGTACCCCTCTGGCACTCAAAGGGTTAAAGGAGAACTAAATCTTCCTAATCTCCTCCACCTTAATGGTCAGAAAATTCTGGTGGCCCTTAGGAATTCTGCCCTTGTGCTTTTTATTCATGAGATAACACATCCAATCAGTCCTGGACATCATGTTCCTGAAGGCAGCCATGACGGTTGCTAGCAAGACCATGTTCTCACTGCACATGGCTGCCTTAACCTTTTTAAGGACCATAGGCGTGCACCTTTAAAGGGTTAACCCTTTGACAGAGGGTTGCCAGACTTCTAGCACTGAAAGGGTTAAGTAACTGCTCTCACTTCCTGTTTCACACTGAAAAAAACTGGCAGCAACTTTCATGTCTCTCTCTTGTGGGACTGACTGACTGTTAGCTCTTGAACAAAGATACAAGATCGAAATTTATAGAGGTTATTAGGATTTTTTGACCATAGAAAGGCAAAGGGTAGGTGTTCTTCTTTAAAGGGATAGTAATGTGTAATTTTAACTTTGTTTAAAATTGTTGGTATTGGAAAAATAATTAAATTGATATAAGTCTGGTCTCTAAAATCTTTATGGTTTGAAAGATGTAACCGGCTAAACTATAGCGTGAACTTGAAATAAATACATCATTTGAATGGTCTACAAAGTGTGCTTGCAAACCAGGCACCCTTTGTAGACCATTCAAATGAAGCATTTAATTCTAGATTGTGCTATTTCGTCTCTGCTGAAGAGCCACCGGCCGGTCCCGGGACCAGACTCTGCTGCTGTCAGCTAGACGGCAGACTTCTCTGAAATATCCTGGGGGGGGATTTTAGTCTGTTATATCTCTCAAACCAAAGATTTGAGAGAGCAGACTTGTATCAATTTAATTCTTTTTTTAATACCTACAATATTAAACAAAGTTAAAATTAAACCTAACTATCCCTTTAATTGCTTTACCCCTTAATGACCCATGATGGTCCTGGACCATCATGGGTTAAATGATAGCAGCGTGCCTCCGTGCACGCTGCTGTCATTAATTCCAGACTGAGACTGGATGCTCCGAGAACAGGGCGTTCAGCCTCAGCCCTTCTTGCTTGTGCTGGGTCATGTGATGGCCATAGCAGGGATCACATGTACCGGCATTCTGAGTGATAGAGACAGTACACAAAGCATACTGCCTTTATGTCTCCTCTCTGCCTCTGTCTCCCTTACTATCAAAGTAAGGGGGGGAGAGAAGCATAGGAGACACCTAGTGGAAAAAGAGAGTACAGCAGCTGGGGGTATTAACCCCTTCACTGCTGGTGCTGGAGGCTGGCTAAATGCAGGTCAATTTCTGACCTGCAATGATGCACTTTTGTATAAAAAAATAAAAAAATCTCAATAAACAAAACTGGGAGTGTGATTGTTGTGGAGCCATGTAATACACTTATACACACCGCCAAATGTTATAGATTAAAAAAGTGGGAAAATAAGGTGGGGGGGGGAAGGGAAATGGGGATTTTCACTCAGGGGGACAGTGGCCACTTTTAACTGCGCATTTTGTAGGTATGACTGACCTGTCATACCTTTTATGCAATCTCCATAAAAATGTAACCCTTTGTGCCTAATTGATACCAAGAGAAAAAAACGTGTTTTGTTTTAACCTTTTTTTTTTTTTTTTTTTTTAATTTTAATAAAGTAAATGGTGGGTTATCCATACAAGTGGGGTAGCAAAAGAGCCCTATTTGTGCGTTATTTAAAAAAAAAAAAAAGTATATAATTTATGGGGATGGAATAAAAGCCTAAGAGGGAAAACACTGTTGAACAAAGAAATAGTCTAAAAGGTCAGAATTGCTCCGGCCTTAAGTGAAAACAACCTCAGATTGTCCAGGTCCTTAAGAGGTTAAGAGATGACACTGGGCACAAATGAATTGCTGTGAGATGCTTTATGAAATACTAGTTGAACAGCCCGTTACACGGGCCACAGTGCCTCTGGCAGCCGGTCGCGGGGCAGTCATGCGCAGTAAAGACTGCCCGCGCCACTGCTGATACAGAGCTGGACGCTCCTTCGGAGCGCCCAGCTCTGTATTAGCCACGGCGCGGGCAGTCTGTACTGCGCATGACTGCCACACGCGCAGCAGTGTGTACTGCGCATGTCGGGCATTACACACAACTTAGCAAATTATTATATAGGATCTTCTAAGCCCTGTGGTAAAAGAACATTAAACCCATAAGATGGTTCAGAAGCATTATGTGTGCATTTAAGTGGTGGGCTCTTTTATAAATTCCATGAGTTCTAGGGTTGAGGCAGGCAATGCAGACTCCCATAATCCTACACCAGGAGAGTTCCATTGTGCACTTGTCCTGAAATGAATTACTGCTCATTTTGCTGCATACTGGCATCTTCATCAGGCTCATGGACCAAGCTGTTATATCTGCTCTGGTTATTGGACTACAGCTTCCGGATATTTTCAGAGAATTTTGAAAAGCTGGGGGAAAGCTGAATTAGGTGGGCCTGTTATAGCTGTACATGTATATTGAAGGCATGACTGGTAAAAAAGGAGGTAAATTGTGTAAGTTTCTTATTTGTCTTTTTATTATTTGTATTTTTACAGAACAAAATTAAAGTGGTAGCTCTGAAAATAACAAATAACATCAATGTTTTAATAAAGGTAAGTTACCACCACCGCGCCCCTATGCGTTTCTGTTTGCTGAATAGAAGTGTTAAAATTTCCATAACAAAATTATCATTAACCACTTGAGACTTAACACATTGAGTGCCAGTGGGCTGAGCAATATGTTGTGCCTTCTTCTGGCACTTCCATGTTGATATATTCCCTGCATGAGCACAGTTCAGGGAATCAAAATGACTGACTAACTCACCTTTGGTAAAGCAGCGAGAATCCCTGCCTGTTCCCATAGTGATCCACTGAGAGCGATGGAGATTTTCATTGACTAAGAGAAGGGTTGGCAATGTTTGGCTCTTCATCTGTTGACTACTACAACCACCATCATCCCCCAACCAGCCAACTTCTGACTGGGGATGATGGGAGTTGTAGTTTCCCAGTAATCTGAGAGCCAGCGTTGGCCATCCATGGCCTTAGGTGAAATAATATAAAACCACAAGTATAGGTCAATTCCACATTTTCTTGGGTTCCAGTAAAAGTAAATTAGGTTATCCATAGGCCCAAATCCATACTGCACAGAAAATTCATAAGACACGGATGAAGGAAGAAAGCGAGGAAATTTAGGACCTTCTAAACAAAACAACTTCTCTCTCAACAAAACAAACGCACTCCCACTGCCGAGCAATGTTTTATTCAAAATTTATTGCAGCTCAGACTTGCATATTTTTATTTATTTTTTAATTTTTCCCCAATTTTGGTGAAGTTCCACCATGGCCTGAAATGTTATGATGGTGCTACAGCAGCCTATGGGCCGCTCAAGTCAGTCGATCATAAACCTCCATAGGCTTCTGCAGCAACAGTGCCACTGAAAAATGTTAGGCTATGGAGGTGTACTGCACTCAAGTAATGTAAGCTTTTAATATTCCACAACCCTGGGAGTACCATCGTTTTACAAAGGAGGATAAACCTTTCATTATTTTATCTAATATAAATGTTTTGTTATTACTACCTCTTTAACCCTTAGAGTGCTAGAGGGATATGGAATGCAATGCATTCTGTACCTCTCTGGCACACAAAGGGTTAAATAAATGGGAGATTTGCCCCAGAATTGCTTCTTTTTTTCTTAATGCATAAGGCTCTGGTTGGGGATGATGGGCGTCGTCGTTCCCAGCAGCTGAAGGACCATCAATTAACTTCCCTGTTACATGGGAAATACGGCAATGCTTTGTCCTTCACTTGGAGCTTTATCAAGCCAAAAAGTCTTTACACATTCTTATTTATCAAGCTGAAGTAAACAATCTACATAATAGGCGATTAAATTAAACTTCCCAAAATTCCAACATATTTAACTTCTGTCCTTAACCCCTTGAATGCTAGAGGTCTCCAAAACATTGCTTGGTGGTGCAGAATGTGTCCCTTTCAGCTTAATTAAATAAGGCCAGATATTTACAGATTGCCTTCCCTCCCTTTCCACTATCATCCATCTTTTGTGAAATGTCTGCCTCTAAGGAGAGATGGATACGGGATATGGCTCTGAGACTGAACTGGGAAAGATCTGCCATAAAACAATCACCAGGCTTCTTTCTGATCATGAGAAAGCAAAGAGAAGACCAGTCTAAAACAAGTTCTTACAATATTACGATACAATATTACGATACAAAGTGCTGCACAAGATATAACCATAGTTTAAATGTTTGTTTTTTGTGTGTTTTTGTTTTGTTTTTTTTTGTTTTTCTTTTTCTGGTGTTAAATGTTTTTTGGATGCTTCGTTACAGGATTTGTTTCACATTCCTCCATCGTACAAAAGTACCGTCACACTGTCCTGGAAACCTGTTCAGAAGGCAGATGCCGGGTATGTGGTAGAGCTCATGTATTCTAAATGCAAGTTTAATGTACCTAGGTATAACAGGCAAAAAAAACTTAATTTATAAATTTTGGGGCAAATTGGCTCTGTCAAAGGGAACAAATAAAAATTCCTACTAATTTAAATGGGGCTTTAACTCCTCGAGTGCTAGAGGTCTCCAGAGTATTGTGAAGTCCTATAGTTTCCAGTTGGTTAAAGGAGACGTAACATCTAATATCTTCCCCACTTACCAAACTATGGCTAGGAAAAGCCTAACAGTCCTTAAAGGGATAGTAATGTTTCAAAATAAAAGCAGCTCCAATTAATCTTCATAGTATTTGGGCCATGGAGAGTGTTATTTCAATACTGTCAGAGTTGTAGTTCAAGAGTAATTGGATGATAAAGTATCCCCCTCCCGCCCCTTTTACTGATGTAACACTGCTCACCTCAGAGCAGCAAGATTGTCAAGGTGGATCACAGAGAGGGACAATCTTCAGTGATCATAAGGAAAAACCTGAAAAACTTGTCAAGTGTAGGGGGGCAGGGTTTTCCTAATGATCACAGTAAGAAGATTGTCCCTTGCTGTGATCTGTCCAGTCAAGAGACCAGATTCCACATCTGAGGGGAGGTGACCTTCTGTACAAATGTGTAGCTGATTCTATCCTGAAAATAGCAACACACTTCTGCTCTACCATTAAACATCTCGCCATATGCTTCATTTAGGCAAAAGAGAACAAGTGAGGACACAAGTTCTAGTTCACCCCCCAAAAAGCCCCTACCAGGACCAAAAAGAGACTCCAGACAGATCTACAACCCACCCAGTGGAAAATACAGTGGAGGACTTGGAAATTTCCCTTACGGTAAGTTGACAATCTAATAATGTAGCGCCCAGGGCCAAATCTCCCCTTGAGTAGAGTGGGAAACTGCCTGCAGTTCCAGATTTTGAGGGTTGTCACAGATGTGTTGGCCACACCCACGTTCTGAATTGTAGGTGTGGCCAGAGCAATCTTTTTGTCCCTTCACTAGTTTGTATAGATGTTTAATGCCTGTTATTTAAACCCTTGGATGATAGAGAGGTCTCCAACACGTAGCATAGCAATGAATTGGACATCTCTCTAGCAACCAGTGGGTTTAAAGAGACAGTAATGTTTAATTTTACAATTCTTTAATATTGAAGGTATTAAAAAAATAATTAAATCAATGGAAGTCCTGTCTCTCAAACCTTTATGGCTGTTTCTTATAAGTCTACTCTCTAGCTGACAGCAGGAGATCCCAGTCATTTGACTGGACGGTGGTTCTTAGCAGAGCCAAAATTGCACTGTTTAGAAATAAATACTTAATTGGAACGGTCTACAAAGTGTGCCTGGTTTGCAAGCACAGTTTGTAGACCGTTCCAATGCAGTATTTATTTCTAAATAGCGCACTTTTGGCTCTACTGAAGAGCCGCAGTCCAGTCAAATGACCAGAATCTTCTGCTGTCAGCTAGAGGGCAGACTTCTCTGAAACGGCCCAGAGGGAGGATCTTTAGCCAGTTATATCTCTCAAACCATAAAGGTCTGAGAGACAGGACTTCCACTGATTTAATTCTTTTTAATGCCTACAATATTAAAGAATCTTAAAATGAAACGTTACTATCACTTTAAAACTTTTTTTGCTTGTATTTTATAGCCTAAGCATATTTTCTGTGGCAGGTAATAGTGGATGGGACTGTGGCGGGGTCATGTAAGGAGCAGGGGTAGGACATGGGAGGAGCTAAGAGCATCTAGAGTGTTTTGCTTGGGGGACATAAGATGTAAATTCGGCCCTGGCAGCACCCCAAGCAAAGGTCTCTACTAAATATGGTATAGTGTTCTTTGCAAATTGCCTGTAAGATTACACAACGTTTCTTTCCTTTTGCTACCGTGCAGAGCAAAGAGGCGGTTTCCGCGGAGGCCGGGGCAGAGGATGGGGCGGGCGTGGTAACCGTAGCAGAGGAAGAGTTTACTGAAGGAGTCATCGTCTGCACTAACACAAAGGAGACAAGGACCTGCTGAGATTGGCCACTGCTCAGAAGCTGGACTGGTGGTGACCACTTCAAGGTCGCATTTGGCTATAGACTCCAACAATGAAAATCATTATTTCTACCTTTGTATGTACTCGCCCTTTTCTATCCAGACGTTCTGCAGCCCCGTTAACTGTCCAAAGTTTGGATGTTGCTCATTCTGTATTCTGAGCCGCCTCCATTTTCGATATTGTATTGATCTGGTCGTAATGAAGAAAATAATTTAATACTGATCAGGAATTAGGAAAGGTAATCTGACTATGGTAGGTTTTAACCAACAGAATATACATTTGCAGTGGCAGCATGCAGCGGCCTTTCTGCTGCAATTGGACTACAACTTCTTCCTCATCAGGTGGCTGAGGATGATGGGAGTTGTTGTACCACAACGGCAGCAGGGCCGATGGTTTCCCACCCGTGTACAGTTGTTGGGACCCTAGCACCTAAATACAACTTTGGTTTTGAAAGAGCTTTTAAAATCGCCTGCGTGTTTTAGTAGCTGTTTATTTTTTTTAGAAAACTAGTTTTTGAGTTGCTTAGGTTTATAGATTATACAAAGTGAGGCATGAAGTGCAGCCTGCTTTAGCCATACATTACCTTGCCCCACTCACTGACACTGCCCATCACTGCATTGCCCAACTCCCCAAGCACTGGAAGGGTTATGTGTCAGTGAATGAGGTAGGTAACATTGGGCTAAGACTAGTAGTTCTGTTAACCCTTTGAGTGCCAGAGGGGTATGCATTGTGTTGCGTACCCCTTTGGCATTTAAAAGGTTAACTTACATAATCTATAGATCCAAAAATATGACTAATATAAAGCTCTTTCCGGATCTCCAATGTTTTCTTCCTTAATTGGGTCCATTGAAAACTATACAGCTGATTCCTGTAAGCAGAAGAGAAGCAATTCTGGAGTCAACCAGCTGCACCATATCAAACAAAAGAAAATTGGTTTTACTGGGGTTTTAACTACACTGAATTCCAGAGGTCCCCATTGAAATTTAACCGTTTGAGAGCTAGAAGGGTATGCAAAGCAGTGCGTTGCATATACCCTCTGACACTCAGTGTTAAAGCAATTAACTGGGAACCTCTTGAGCATTGACGTTAAAAGTTCCATTTAAATAACTGGTCACGTTCAGTTGTCCCTTATGGCACCATTGGTTTGTTTCAGGATAGAGCCTTGTCTAGCTGCCTGCATTGGGTCCTTGGTGTCCATTATTAGAATTAAGAGATAAGAAGTCACCTGCAGTGATACAATCATTTGTTCATTTACTGTCAGACCCATAAGCATTTTTTTTATTTCTTTTTTTACAGTTTCAATCTTTTGATCACGGAGACCTATCACAGTCCTTCACTGTGTACTGCCAACCTCTCTGGTGCCAGGTCTCCAGAGCATTGTGATTGAGACATTACAGGCACCCAAGGGTTGAAAGGAACACTAATACCATCTAATTATAAACTTCATGAATGTTAATCTCTGCTGAGAATCATAATGGCTACTATGTGATTCATAGTGTTTTGAGTATATTTGTTTTTCAAAATGAAAGGGATAGTAATGTCCCCAA
Source organism: Rhinophrynus dorsalis (assembly GCA_037306005.1). Classification (NCBI taxonomy): domain Eukaryota; kingdom Metazoa; phylum Chordata; class Amphibia; order Anura; family Rhinophrynidae; genus Rhinophrynus; species Rhinophrynus dorsalis. The sequence goes on from CM074722.1 coordinate 484,121,150, forward strand.
AACAATATTTTGCATTTTGTAGAGATTAAAAATTGAATGCAAAAAAAAAAAAAACTATCTCTCAAACCGCTATGGTTTGAGAGATATCTCCATTCAAAGTTTGAAGTTTCCTGCTGTCAGCTGTAAAGCTGTCAGCAGGAGATCCGTGTTGGCAGAGCTCGGCCGACGAGGTTCTGCAGCAGAGCTGCAATCGCTTTTTTAAAAATAATTACTTCATTGCAATGGTCTACAATGTGCTTGCACACTTGTAGACCATTCCAATTAAGTAATTTTCCAGCTGACAGCAGGAAACCTCAAACTTTGAATGCATGTATCTCTCAGACCATAGCAGTTTGAGAGAGATACATTTTTTGTTTGTTTTTGTTTTGTTTTTTTTGCATTCAATTAAACTTTTTAATCTCTACAAAATGCAAAATATTTTTTTGGGGACATTACTCTCTGTTTAATCTTTGATTAGTATAGGATAGCATGTACACTGGGCATTGGTGATTCTTTGCTGCCAAGCTCCGTGACCTCAAATTCCTCGCACATGAAGATTTAGGAGGGTGAAGTTTGTCCCGAAATCCTGCAGCAAAGAATCATTCATGTCTGCATCTGTGGAAATTATACCCAGTACCAGTTAGAGATACATTTGGGGGAACTAGTCCACACATTTGATTCATAGTGGAGGGGTATTAGGATGTGTATATTTTATTTAAGACTTGTCATATGGCCTGCTTGATTTGCAAGACCATATGGCAACTGAAAGGTTAATATTTTGCAGTTTTGCGTTGTAGAGGTGTTTTGATTTTTGCCCCAACAAAACTCTCCAGAACCTTTATCATAAATAAAAATGCTATTTTGTAATCATTAAACACGCACAGCAAATGCATAAATATTACAGTTCTTTAGTAATATTTATCTATTCATGGCAAAAACTCTCAATCCCACAATCAAAATATAGTAGTATAACCGCCTTTTCAGTAGCCTGTAAATTATTAATGAAGCTGCCATTTGGCAGAGGCTTGATATATTCTATAAAAAAAAAAAAAAAAAACCCAGCAATTTTATGGGCCGCTTAGACCTTTGCACTGAAAGAACGCACAGTATATTTACGTTTGATCTTGCTAAGCTGTGTACACATCAATTTTTAGATACATTGTGCTCTTTTTGTTTTATGGAAAACACACACATTTTAAACCAGTAATCTGGTGTTATTTTGACCACAGATTTGCATTGCAGTGGTTTCCCTATCTGGCACTCAGAGGGTTAAAAGTGATCACTTTTGGGAAGTGCTGTGCATGTTTCTGCAGGCTCCATCTTTCTGCGTCATATGCTGAAATGGTCACCTGTTTGAAATGCCCTATTGGACTCCATGATTCAAAAAGCACGTGATTCAGTCATGCATTGCTGTCTCTGCAACTGTCACCTGTGTGAAACGAGTCTTGTATCTACATCATCATCCTATATAATAATTCGCTAGGATGTTTGTCAGAAGCGGTCATGCGCAGTAGAGACTGCCTGAACGCACACAATGCTGGGAGTTGTGTGCTGGGAGCATTTTTTGCTTTCAGGCAGTCTCTACAGTGCATGACTGCGTTGGCGCAGAGCAGGACCAGCCTCTTAATACTGGCAAGACCTTGGCCCGTGTACATGGGCTTTTACATTAGTGGTAGTAAATATAAGTGTTTGCGCTAAATGCAATGAGTATTCCAACATAATTGTTGCTTGTACACAGAGCTAACCATACCTCAAACTATTACCTACTAGGAATTCTTCCTTTTCAGATCTGGAAAAGCTTTGTTTTTTTGTGCATACAGCCCTTAACCCTTTGAGTGCCAAAGGTACACAAAGCATTGCAGAGCAATGTGTTGCGTACCTCTGGCACGCAAAGGGTTAATGTTTTTAAAATTCTCACCACCTGTTGATCTTTTTTTTTTTTTTTTTCTCCTTTTTATGGAAGGTTGAAAATTAATTCTGCCAAACTAGGCCAAAGCCACCTCAGTTATGCATGGACAAGCCTCCTGCAGTACCCTCTGAACTGGCGCTGTGCTGCCCATTTGGCACTAAAGGGTTTAGGGTCCTGGTCACATTTACTGAAACCCTGTATTTATTTTTAAAGAAATAGCTGGTTATTGGGTCTGTTGATGATGTGCTTAAAATGATAGCAATACTTCCAAAAACACTTATTTTATATTGTAGCCGTTTAAAAAACATTAAAAACGATATTGGTCTCATCTATCAAACCTTTATGGTTTGAGAGATATTCACAAGTAAAGTTTCCACCTCAGTGACCGAAACGGTCAAGTCTGCCATCTAGCGGTCAAATTTGGAATCCGGTCTGCAGACCAGCCAGCGGATGTTTAGCAGAGCCGAGATGGCAAGACACAAAAATAACTACTTCATTGCAACGATCTACAAAGTGTGTTTGCAAACCAGGCACACTTTGTAGACCATTCTAATGAAGCAGTTATTTTTATATCTCTCGATCTTTGCTCTGCTGAAGAGCCACAGCCGGTCTGTGGACTGGATTCCAAATCTGACAACTAGAACACTCGGGGGAAACTTTGCTTGTGAATATCTCTCAAACCATAAAGGTTTGAGAGATAAGACGTATCATTTCTAATGTTTTTTTAAATAGCTACAATATAAAAGTATTGCTATCACTTTAACTACTTCTTATATGCTATAGGCATCTCTAGCATCCAAGGGGTTTAAGCAGGTATCAAACATTTTTGTTTTTTAAAAGAGTTGGTGTCAAACTTTATTTTTTTTTATTTTTGTTACTTTCTGAAGATTTTGTTAGTCCAGGAGGAGGCTATGAACAGTTAACCCTTTGAGTGCCAGAGATGTATCCAACGCATTGCAGCTGTTAAAGAACCGCTACCACTTCCAAAAAATAAACTCCCTCTTAATCTGGGAGTAAAATTCTAACGGTCACTATGGATCAGTTCTGCATGGATTGGCTCTCCAAAATGAAGCTTTAATATTGGATCGCATGTCCGTGTAACCTGACATCATTCTGTGCTGACGGACTCTTAGTGATGTCTTTTTAGAATGAGGGGGATGACTTTGGGGTCCTGGAGTCCAGCCAATAATAATCGTGTGTGTTCATGGACTGTGTTCCTTTCATTTTTAGCTCTGAGGACCAACTGACCTTTGTGCAGCTCACTCCCAGTTGTCTTGTTTTATCTTTCCTTATCATGCACTTTTTTTTGTTTTGTTTTTTTTGCATACACCAAGCTGTCATATGCTTTTTTTTTTTTTTTTTTTTTTTTTTTTAAACACTGCAGTGCGTTGAATATCTCTGGCACGCAAAGCGTTAACCCTCTGGATGTGAAGCAATGCAGTGGTAATGTTTTGAGTATTAGCAGGGTTCATCAAAACAGGAAACTGTGAGATAGACTGGTACATATCCATGGCGTTATTGTGCTTCTGCTATGGAAGAACTTGTCTTTTAAACTACAATTTAAAGGAAACCTATCTTAGAAATACGTGGCTCTTAATCTGTTTAGCAGAAGTACTTGCCACGGTGGACTACCTTAAAGGGATAGTAATGTTATTTTACTGTAGGATCGAGTATTCTGTATATACATATTTATACTGATCTGTAGCTGTATAAGCACGCAAGCCAGCCTGGACACAAAGCGACGGGGGCCAAGCTCTCCTTCCAGCATAAGGAAAAACCTGCTGTCCTTCGTCAAGGAGGGGGCAAGGACAATCTTTCCTTCAGTAAAAGGAAAACCCTAAGGGTAATCAACTCAATGGTTGGACATCCCAAAGTTACCAGTAACCTGTATTGGACGACAGAGAAAAGAGGATTTTAGTTTTACCTGTTAAATCCTTTTCTCTTAGTCCATACAGGTTACTGGTCTCCCACCCTGTCAAGGCACCATGCTTGGCTCTCCTGTGGCAGACCGTGGGGGTCCTTCGGGGTCATGCTCCCAGGAGTCTTTTACTTCCACTATCTAGTCAGTAGTTAGTGTCTCAAATCTTTTTGGAGCTGGTTGGCTAGCTGCAGCCAAGAAGGGAAGGTAGGCTCCACCCCCTGCATACAATTCTAGAATTGTTCCTGCCTACAATTAAAGGGGTGGATCGCCTACCCAAAGTTACCAGTACCCTGTATGGACTAAGAGAAAAGGATTTAACAGGTAAGATGAAAATCCTTTTATATTTTTATATATATATATATATATATATATATATATATATATATATATATATATATATATATATATATATATATACATACACACTCTATCCTACAGTAAAAATGACACACTACTATTCCTTTAAAACAGCAGTCGGTTATATCTGAATGCTATTTTTTAACGATCATGCTTGTAGTCTACCGCTGTTTAAAATCTGGTAACATTTTTTTTTTTTCTTTATGATCCATTCAAGTCTACAGAGGCCTCTTGCTTTGTTTTACATGTGACCTAAAGGCAGATGTTAACAGGTATCACCATATACTGGAAATTTTAGATAGAATACAACAGATAGATGTACCTGACTGCTGCATGAAGGGGCAGCTACCTAGGTAAGTTAATCCATTAAGGGCCATTTATTCGTACGGTGATATAGTTCCCCTTCAAGCAAATGGCAGAAAATGTGCTAGGTTATATTATTTTTCAGTGACATAAGGGGTAGCGACAGGCAATGCGGCGGCGGCGGCAGCAGCGATGGTTTTGTGTTCTAATTGACAGTAAATAATACTGGGGCTGAATGTACTGAGAATAATTGGAGCAATTCTGGGGGAAACCAACTGCACCATAGGGGACAAATCAAAACTGGGGAAAGAGAAACTTTCCCCAGGAAACAAGTCTATATAACCCTTTGAGTGCCCCCCCCCCCCCGTGCAGTTGTTTTGGTCCAAAATTCTTCCAGTTTCTTTCACTTTGTTGAGCAAATGTCATCTTTTATGTATATTTATTTTCAGTTTTTATAATGTGGTCAAACCTATCTTGTATAACCTTTAGGATTTATTTTTTTGTGTTATAAAGCATTTTATATTATCTCGTTTATAATTTGGAATTGTCGCTTTAAGCTTTGAATGAGGCTGTTTCCTTTATCATTTGTTCTACTTCGATCCTTCTCCAAACCCTCCTGTAACTTTTCCCTAAATGTTCGTTTTAAAGAGGCATGTTTTATTTTCCACAGTTAAAACTTGAATTCATGTACAGTAGGGAATGGAAACGTTGATAATTCTTCTGTTCTACGATGTTGCCGTTTAATTTCCTGACCTGCAGCAGATTCCATGTTCTTCTGGAATAAATTTGTTTTGTAATGTGGAGTGGCTCTTTTCACCTAGACGCAGCATTCAGTTCTTTGGATAGGGAAAGGAACACCGCATTCCTATGGTGCTAAATGGCTTGCTTGATTATGGACTGAATCCCTAAACATGACATTTTATCCAATTTGTCATCTGTGGTGGTGTGAAGAGATGACAGGCCACTACGCTGACATTATTACCTTATGAGTGCCATGGGGTATCCAATGCATTGCTAAGCAATACCATTCTGTCACTCAATGGTTTAAAGGAGCAGTAGAGTTATTATGTAAGAGCTTATACTGCAATTGCATATGTGACAAGGTCAGAAAGCTTGACTAGAAAGAAGCATATGATTTGGGGTTGGGAAGAACTGGAGAGTTAAACAGTTGCTACAGGAATGTTAATGGTACAATTAACCCATAAGTGCCAGAGAGGTATGCACCTCTTTGCTTTAGAATGTGTTGCATGTCCTTCTGGCATTCAAAGTGTTAAGGACTAAAAGGGAACACAGATGTTTGAGAAATCACAGCCATATTGATGTGTGTCTACACTGCTCCTCTTGACTAGGGCTAAGGCTAGATATGAGTGAGGAAACTGCAAGTTAAGTGATTTAGGGGACTTCAGTATTCTAAAGTGTTTACTTTAATACATGCCACTGCTGGTTTGTCTGTGTAACTCATTTGGGGGTGGGTGGGAGGGGTGACCAGCTCTCGTTCTCAGATATTAAAACTCTTTGGGTAATAGAGATTAACTAGTGGTCTGCAATATTGTAGGCATTCATCAAAGATTAGAGGCCTACAGGTGGTCCTGTGGCAAAGAAATGATCCACAGATAAATAACTGGTATGTAAAAAGAAAATTGCTAAAAGGCTCCCCTAGAAAGTGGTGGATAGGACAGACCACTATACTTGGCGGGTCTCGGGGTCCATGTATTTTAGACACTTTGTTCAAGATGCGTCTCTGTAGATTGCTGACAGAAGGAGGATCATCTTTCTGGGGGGTATAAATGCCCAATCCTAGACATACAGGCTGTTTGAGTTGGAGAAAAAATACCCACTGAGCACTATTCTTGGGAACTGAGATGCAATGTGTAAGGATGGTGTTGTCTTTAAGAATTTTCTGATGGCTTCCCATCTCTTATTCAGCATGTGACAAGAAACCTTAAAAATGTTTCAAATTCCTTGTTGAGGCTAGACCTGGATTGTGCAGCTCCCAAAATGTATTCTTTTATATGATAAGTGTATCTGAGTGTCATTTGGGAGATATTTTGTCTTGGAGACCCTGATAGATCTGTCCGCGGTTAAATCTACTAAGGATGACTCACTGTAGATGGAGGGGGGGGGGAGCACATTAAATACAGTTGGTGAGCTGTGATTGAGAAACAGACTGATATTACCATAAGTGTCAGTTTGTTGTACCTGGATCTGTCCTCCGAGTCTTCCATTTTGGTTACAACCTGATCCATCGTCCAGGTTTTTTGTTTTGTCCCAAGTAAAGCTTTAATGGAAATTGCTTAATTGAATTAAGATTCTGTTTGGACTGTGCCTTGCTCCACAGCAATCATATATTTTTGGTTTATGAAGCGGAACTCTTGGCTCAGAAAGCAATGATTTTATCTCTGGGACTGAAATTGTACTGTCCATCAGTTGGCCTCCAGAACTGTTGCAGAAGGACAGGTAATGCTGAACATTTTATACCATTTGGGCAGCTTGGATGGTGTCCTGTATTTGGTTCAGAATAAAGTAAGGTAAACTTCAGGCCAGATAGGGCCCTGGTTAACAGTAGCTCGGTACAATATTGAGAATTGACAGGTTATTACAATGCAGATAGGATTTTGATCCAGGACAATAGGTGACTGCCTTTTGGATTCTGGAAGTAATCTTTTTACATGCATGGGGCTTAATTGGGAATGGCTTAATTCCACCCCCACCCCCACCCCTGGCATTTTTCTGGATCAACAAGGGTGGTATAGCAAAGTCTGAACTTCATAGACACTTTTTTGCCTCCTCAGTTGGTTTTCTCTGCAAATTAAGTGAATTGTTTTATCACTAACCATATTGCTGATCCATTGTATCACTGTTCTAAAGCAGAACCCCAGCATTTATACATACACTGTGCAACGGGGGAAATGTCCATTTGCAATCTGATCAGTCGGACCTAATTATAAAATATTTATGGCCTTCTGAAAAATGTTTAAACAGGAGTGGCCCTCAGGGAAAGATAATTCCCCAAACCTGTATCATATGCTTATTAACACCCCTCACAAGCACAGCAACTTCCAATTTTCAGCAAGCAGATAACTTACACTGGAAGGTAAGTTTACTGTCATCACCCAGACACGTCAGGAGATATGAAAGGCCTGTAGCAAGCTTTCACAGACAGGTAAATAGTAAGAGGTCTGCTCTCCAGACCTTAGAAACTGTAGCAAACATGAAGGCACAAGGAACATGGTTCATATTGAGGGCAGTCACAAGGTTGGCCATTAACCCCTTAAGGACCCTTGACGTACCAGGACCGTCACGGTCCTTGAAATACTCAAGGACCGATGACGGTCATAGTACGTCACGTACTTTTTACTTACAGCGCTCTACAGGGAGCGCTGTAAGTAAAAATAGGGCCTGAAATTGACCGCTCCAAAATCGGAGCGATCTCTATCAGGCCCCATAATGACGTGCCGATACACGTGACAGGTCACGTGTACCGGCGCGTCCAAGTGCTCCTATGCGGTCATTATGGGATGGAAATGTCCCAGGACCGCCGGTCCTTAAGGGGTTAAAGGGATAGTAATGTTTAAAAAAAAAAAAAAAGTAGCTCCAATTAATCTTCATAGTATTTGGGCTGTGGAGAGTATTATTTCAACACTGTCAGAGTTGTAGTTCAAGAGTAATTGAATGATAAAGTATCCCCCTCCCACCCCTTTTACTGTTGTAATACTGCTCACCTCAGAACAGCAAGACTGTCCAGATGGCTCGCAGAGGGAAAATATTCAGTGAGCTTAAGGAAAAACCTGCCAAGGGGCCAGGGTTTTCCTTCTGTCCTGTGCTGTGAGCTGTCTGGTCAAGAGACCAGATTCCACATCTGAGGGGAGGTGGCTTACACTAGGTAAAAAGGGTGGGAGGGAGATACTTTATCATTCAATTACTCTTGAGCTACAACTGGGACAGTATAGAAATAACACTCTTCATGGCCCAAGTACTATGAAGATTAATTGGAGCTACTTTTTTTTGTGTGAAACATTACTATCCCTTTAATGTGATTAGGAAGAATTAGAAGAGGGCAGACCTAAGGGAAGGGTGTTAAGAAGTGTGATATGTTTAAAACATCTTATGCTTTAAAGGGATACTAACAAGCTATAGTGTTAGATTTATCTCCCTGAATAACACAAAGGTACGTCATCTGTTGATAGGGGTTTTATTCAAAAGTTATTCCAACTCAGTTGAATTTTTTTTATGTGCAATATCGCGATGGCCTGAACGTTTACAGTGTATTTGTTGATGCATTATCCTATGGAAATTTTTGACCAATTGACCATAAACGTCTATAGGATGGTGTAGCAACAGAGTCAGTGAAAAATGTCAGGCCATTGCGATATTGCACCTAAAAGATTCATTTGCAATAATTTCAGAATAAAACGCCGGTCAGCAGTGGGAGTGTACCCTTCTTGCACTCATGAGGATAAACCTTACGATAGAAATGTTAGTATATGCTAAGTGTCACGATCCCGTTAAGGCTCCCCCCCCCCCCCCCGAGTAAACCAAGGGTACCCATACCGCTGTCAGTTGTTTTATTCAAATGTTATAACTTTCAATTGTCAAGAAGTGAATTAGTCTTGGCTTGTTGTTTGAAAAACTGTTAGGGTGTCTCCCTCAGAGTAAAGGTGCCCCTTGCTCTCAGTGTCTGGGGAAACCAGCTGCATCTCACTTACCAGGCTCAAACAAGGCTGAAACTTACATCTAGTGTTAACTGTTATTTCCTGTGCAGAGGGACTTGCCTGTCATTTTGGAATTGGATCGCCTTTTTGGAACTAGACCTCCTTTTTGGGCAGGATTAGGCTAATATGTGCATGGAAATTTCTCCTCTGTAATGCCACTAAGGAGCTAAAATGTGATGCTCTGAACAGTGACCAACAGCAGCACAGGCAACTTTGCCCTTGTTTGTTCTCAGAGCCTCTCGCATCTCTTGGCTGATTATTTCCTGAAAGAGCTGACAGCATAACTCGGTGGTGTCTGTCACATTCTGTGAAGAACTGTGCGTCAGTGGCTCACTGCACCCAGCAACTGCAACAGAATAACTAATTGGAATCTGACCACTGGAGGCAACTGATAAAGGGATAGTAATACTTAAACCCTACAACATGCATTTTTTTACATTTTATCCCCCTCAGTAAAACAAGGGTACTCCCACTGCTGAGAGATATTTTATTAAAAAAATAACAGCTCAAACTTGAATTTTTAGGTGCAATATCACTGTAGCCTGAAAACTTAGTGGTGCTGTTGCTACACCATCCTATGGCCTGCTCTGGTCTGTAGACCATAAATCTCCATGGTGCAGCAACAGCTCCACTGTAGATTTTCAGGCCACTGTGATATTGCACCTAAAAAAAATTCAAATTTGAGCTGTTTTTTTTAATAAAATCTCTCAGCGGTGGGAGTACACCTTGTTTTCTTCATTTTATCCCTTTAATGTAACAAACTGTAATAAATGAGAATATAACTCCCTCACCAGTGGGGGTACCCTTAATTTATTCATCAGGAAAATGTGTAATAAATAAAAAAAAAAAAAAAAAAATATATATATATATATATATATATATATATATATATATATAAATAAATAAATAACATTTTATTTCTTTAAAGTTGACTGCTCCTTTCAACAAGGGGTATGCAACATGTGGTCCTCTGGCGGTCTACACCTTCCAGCGTCTCCACTCAGCTGATGGGATAATGAGAGTTGCTTTGCTATCTGCTGCACATACCTCTGGTCCTTTATGGGTTGAGTATGGTCATGCTATCTGCTTTCTTCAGTTTAAACAATACTGTCTGCAGCTGACATATCTGCCACTATGAACATGACACCCAGCGCTGCGTGAAGGTGTTATATCATGAACAAAGAAGGAAGGAAAAGGACAGAAAGAAAAAAAATATATATATATATTATTTATAAAAAAAAAAAAATAATAAAATATATTTTCTGTTTCTAATAATGTCAGTGGGGGTTATTTTCAGTTGGTCATACTTCTCCTTTAAGCCATCTACACACACTGGTCCTAACTGAGATCTAACAACATCATATGGGGATAGATGGTATGTCAGGTAGAGATGGTGTCTATTGCCTCCAGTACTGTGCAGAGGTTTTAGGCAGGTGTCAAACAAAATGCTATAACATAAGAATGTTTTCAAGACTAGACATGGTAATGGCTTATATTTATCAATTAATAAAATGCATAGTGAGTGAGCAGAACAAAAATCTAAATCAATCTAAATTGTTCCCCAGCAATAATCATACCTGGGAACTTTCAAAATGAGCTGACCCTGAAACTGAGTAAATATTAACCCTTAAATTTCCCATAATATAGATCATTCATGATATATCCCTGATCAGTGTAATCGAGAGTCGCTCCAATCAGCATTCAAGGAGCCATTAATACACAACAACTTACAGATATCACTGCATGAACACACACAAATCAAGCAGGACTTCTCCCTCTGCCTTCCTGGTACAAGTGGCACCAATTTAGAGACTAAAGAAGCATTTAACTGGAGCAGAATATATAACAGGGAGCACTGAACTGTCTCACCCTGAGTCTCATGGTCAAACCCTAAAAGTTCCCAGGTATGCCAAAGAGGGACACTTGTGTTTTGGGGTGTGTGTCTGGTGGGTGGAGCATCACTGAGAATTTTTCAGTCATTTCATGACCTACTGACACTTTTTTGTGTAACTGAATAAATTATTTAGAGCAAGTCCATAGTATTTTATTTACACAGGGTAATCTATAAACACATTTACTGACGTTTAACCAAACATTATTGCCATACCTGGGAACTCTCAGGGTTTTGGCCCAAATCTCAGGGTGAAGAGCCAAAATCTCAGGGTGAGAGAGTTCAGTGCTACCTGTTATATATTCTGCTCCAGTTAAATGCTTCTTTAGTCTCTAAATTGGTGCCACTTGTACCAGAAAGGCAGAGGGAGAAGTGCTACTTGATTTGTGTGTGTTCATGCAGTGATATCTGTAAGTTGTTGTGTATTAATGGCTCCTTGAATGCTGATTGGAGCGACTCGATTACAGTGATCAGGGATATATCGCGGATAATCTATATTATGGGAGATTTAAAGGTTAATATCTACACAATCTCACGGTCAGCTCATTTTGAAAGTTCCCAGTTATGATCATACCTCCCAAGTGTCCCTCTTTAGGAGGGACAGTCCTCTTTTAGACCCAAATCCCTCTTTCCCACCCTGATGTCCCTCTTTTTAGTAGATCAGACTGTGTGGTGTATATATTAGGTGTATAATGTTTCTCTACAGCAATAAAACTCACATTAATGTTTGTTTTCACGTCCATATATGTGTTTATACATTAGTCTGTGTAAATAAAATACTTTGGTCTTGTTATAAGTTATTTATTAGGTTACACAAAGAAATGTCAATAGGTAATTAAATGGCCTAAAAATTCTCGGTAATGCCCCGTCCACCAGCCATGCTCCCACACGCACACCACCTAAAGCAAAGGTGTCCCTCTTTGGGCATTTGAAATGTTGGGAGGTATGGGTATGATTATTGCTGTGGAAAAATGTTATACCTTATATATACACACACCACATATTCTGACCTCCTAAAAAGAGGGACACCAGCGTGGGAAAGGGGGATTTGGGTCTCAAAGAGGGACACTTGGGAGGTATTTGTGTCAATAGATCATGAAATAACCTAAAAATTCTGGGTAATGCCCAGAACTGGAGACGTAATATCACTGGAGAAGCCATCTCCACTTTATCACCGATTAGTGAATATCCCTCAATGTCGCCTAAGCTTTTGGACGTGCACCCTGATATTTGTGTCAACCCCGAGTCTCAGGGTAAAACCATGGAAGTTTCCAGTTATGGGGCAAAGTAATTAGTGCATTGTGTGTAATAGAAGTGATATCTCTACGTTGCCTCATATGAAGTGTTATCGAATGACTGACTAGACTACCGCTGTGTTAAGTACACATCACCTACAATGTACTTTGCGAGGCACATTAATAGTTAATACGTGAAAGACCTGAAATCAACTTATTCTACAAGCTCCCAGCTATACAAACTATTGAATCCCACAATTAGTACGTTCCTCTACCAAGATGGCGGCAACACTCCCTCTTCCGGTGTGAGCGGCGGATGTGTCGTCAGAGGAAAAGATGGCGGAGAGCAGAAACGGCTCGTACTGCCCCCCAGAGACTGGGAACCGGGCCGGCGGTTCTGTACTGACCCGTAGCGCTGGAGCATGTCTCTTAGGGCTCTTCTCCCTGCTTATCACCGTACAGCCCTTGGCGGCCACCACACACTGGGTAGTTACAGAGGATGGCAAGATCCAGCAGCAGGTAAGAGAGGGAGGGGATGGGAGAGGCAGGTGCGAGGTGGCAGGAGGGCAGTCAGGGTGAGGTAACATAGGACAAGAGACTGATGAATGGTCAGTAGGCATATGGGTGATGCTATAACGGTGATGGACAACCTGAGTCCATCTACCAGTTCAGGGCTACAATTCCCATCATCAACAGCCACCAAGGACTACAATCCTATCATCCACATGGGATTTGTTGTCATTGCTAACGGGAACATGTGGAGGACTGACCCTGTCCTATAAAGAGAGGGGGGGGGGGGGGACATGTGTGCTATTGATAGGTGTGACAATTTGGTGTGCTGAAGGTTTGACAGGTCAGAGTAGGGATTGAAAGGTGACATACATGAGAGACTGATAGGTGTGAAATACGGAGGGAGGTCATACAGTGACATCTGGGTAGAGACCACTGGACTGACATTTGGAAGGACATAGTCATTTGGGGGTGCAGATTAAGGTGACCACATATTCTTTTAAATCAAGGTCGCATGTGAAACGTCATTCTGCAGGCCTCACAGGAATCTGTGCAACCCCATAGTGTGTATGTGCTTTTATATGTTCCTCAGTGATCATCTTAGTGCTAATGGGTGTGACTGCAGACTACCAATGGTTTAACAGGCTTGATATCTGGAGAGAGGTAATAGGAGTGACGTTTGGGGTTCTGAGAAGTGTGATGCTCAATATTTCACACGTGCAATTGGGTCAGGGGGATAATAGGTCACATCTGGGGAGGTGTTATAGCTGAGATGGGTAGTATTTACATCTGGGGGAAGTCATGTGAGTCACATATGGAGGGGTTGATAAGAGCATGGTGGGTTTTTAACAATTAAAATCTGGTGGGCCAGTAGAAATGACATCTGTGGGGAAGAGTGCTAATAGGAGTGATGTCTGGGGGATTAGTTAATGTAGGTAAGATCTGAAGCTGCAGGTTTAAATAGAGCAATTATTGTTGGCAGGAAAAATATTGAAGATATGCTAAAGTTTATTTCCTGAAGCCAGAGTGGATTCCTAGCAGTGGGAGCTATGTGTTGTGTGTAGTACTGATGGACTTCTAGCAATGAGAGGTATGTGCTTTGTGTAGCAGTGGAAAGAGCTACTGACAGCTGCACAGACAGAACATAGAGAAGAGGGACTAAATACCTGTCAGACTGTTATAAGATTACCAGTGCAGAGTATTGTTTGCTAATCTTAGTTCTGTACTAGAAAATTATTTCTTCATAGCTTACATTTATATAAATTTGCCAAAGTCTCAATCCTGAAGGGAAACTAGCATAGAGTAAATCAATATGATTATTCTGTACCCCCTGTCAGTATCTGTCGAAAAGTGTTTAATTGGTTCCAGATTCCTTAATCCTTAACGAGGTATTCATTTTGTTTTCTTTTTATTATTATTATTATTATAAGAGAGCCATACAGTCCTTTCAACTCTTGACTCAGAATATATCTGTACCTTATAAGAAAGATGCAGTCAAGTCCTCAGTTACACCCAGGATAATCTCTCATTAGCTCAGGGGATCTGTCAAAATGATTGAGCCACTGCTTAATCCACCTGTGTTTATATCATTTAAATGTCAATCCTTTGAGAGCATGATGGGCTTGTAGAATATAGCTTTGCAATGTTTTGATGTAGTAGTAAAAGGGTCAGTCAGCATTGAATAACAGGCTGGACAACATGTAGCCCTAAGATATTATTGGACTGTAGCTCCCTCAATCCTCAGGCAGCCAAAGCTTGACTGATGGAGCCGAGCTGTAGACAGGCAACAATTGGAGGGCCATTTTTGTTAGAATAAGCTTGATAAACACACTGGTATACAACCAAGTATCCCAGACTAAGAAGGTGCCCAGTGTGTTGGATACCTTGTTAACATCTCGTATGCTTGAAAAAGTGGAGCAATTCTGGTACAAATTGACTAGGCAATAAAGGATAAATAATATTTTCCCTTTAAACTGAGTGCTGGAGAGGTGTCCAGAGCATTATGTATGTGTTGGAAACATGTATAGCATTCATGTGCTTAAAAGCCCCTTTCAAATCAATGGGATTTTTTATTTGTCCGTTATGGTGCAGAATTGATACTGTCTTTATGCATGTGGACCAGTGTTCACTGTCACCATGGTAACAGCGGTGACATCTGTATAGCTATTCATATGTAGTGTTATCATGATACTGTCAGTCTATTGCTTATATTGATGCTGTTGAAGTTCTTGCCTTAATGTTTTGCTGTGTGGCTATACATTGACTTGTTTTGGTGCTCAGACCCTGGTCTGTTCTTTCAATCTGACTGTCTCCCTTTTCTTTCTCTGGGGTGTGGGTGTATCAGTAATGTACATCTGAAAGGATCAGAGATGCTTTAATACAGAGATGGACTATATTGTATCGGTGATGCTGCAACCCTTTGAGTATCAGAGAGGTATACAACACAGTGTGATGCAATATGTTGGATATCTGTCTGGCTCTCAGAAGGTTATTGCAGGGATGCACTACATTTCCCATCCTTTAGCAGCCAGCCACTGTCTAAGGCAATTGTGGGGCAGACAACTGCACTGAAGGGAGCAGTTAGAAATTCCTGTTTATTTAAATGGCTTTTTAAACCTTTGAGTGCAAGAGGGGTACGCATCGCATTGCAGACCAATGCGTTGCGTGCCCCTTTGATACTTAAAGGTTTAAAGGGACACTTATGTCCCATAACATTTTTTTCTTCTTTTGTAGCGGTTTAAAAAATAAATTATATGGCACAAATCCTCTCTCTCAAACCTTTACGGTTTGAGAAATATCCACATGTGAAATTCCCCCTCCCTCCCCTTCTCCTGATGTCAGCGTCTAGCCGACAGCAAGAGATCCCGGTCCTGGGACCAACCGGTAGCTCTTCAGCAGAGCCAAAATCATGACATTGGAAAAGAATTACTACTTCATTGGAAAAGTCTACAAAGTGTGTCTGGTTTTCAAGCACACTTTTTAGACCATTCCAATGAAGTAATTATATTCCAGTATCACTATTGCGGCTCTGCTGAAGAGCCTCCTTGTGTCGGCCGACATGGATCTTCTGCTGTCAGCTTTACAGTTGATATCAGGAGAAGGGAAACTTTACATGTGACTATCTCTCAAACCATAAAGGTTTGAGAGAGAGGATTTGTGCCATATAATTTATTTTTTTTAAACGCTACAAAATAAGATTTTTTTTAATGGGACATTACTGTCCCTTTAACCCTTTGAATGCCAGAGCAATCACCAATGCATTGCTTCCTGCCATGCTGGTAATTTTATAATAGTCTAGTCTGTGATACCAAGATTTTAAGGTTAATCACTCAAAAACGATTTATTTATTAAAGGCTAATTCCACATATAAGCAGAATGTGATTATCAGTAAAGCAAACTAACCTTGTAGTATGGTGACAAGTCCACTTTAAAGGGTTAATAATGCCCAAAATAACGTTCGTTTCCTTCTATATGTTAGATTTTACAAAAAATAAAGTATTTGGAAAAAGTCCTATCTCTCAGACCTTTATGGTTTGAGAGATATCCTCAGCTAAAGTTCTTCTTCTCCTCATGTTGGCTGTAAAACTGACAGAAGGAGATCCGTGTTGGACGACACAAGCCAAAATAGCAAGATTTAAAAAGAACTAATTAATTGGAACTATCTACAAAGTGTGCTTGCAAACAGGCACACTTTGTAGACCGTTCCAAAGAAGTATTTCTCTTTAAAACTTTGCTATTTCAGCTGTCAGCTTACAGGTGACGTCAGGAGAAGGGGAGGGAGATAGGGAACTTTAACGGGGAATATCTCTTAAACAATAAAGGTTTGAGAGATTAGAACTTTTTCCAAACACTTTATTTTTGTAAAATCTACCATATAGAATCAGATTTATTTTGGGCCCTTAGGTGGATCTGAGGTCCACGTATGTGACCTGTCAGGCGAATCTAGTTGCCTTTAACTGGTGTGGCCAGCTGTATGGCACGATTTGCGTGGCACATGCTTCTGGTCCTTAACACTTTGCATGCCAGAGGGGTACACAAAGCATTGCTAAGCAAGCTCCCGTTTTGCAAAAAATTTTCTAGCAACAATAAGGTTCAGAAAATAGTAACATAGTTATTAATAGATAATAATAGATATTGTTTTTAATGGGACGGTTCACTTGGGGAAATTTGCCAGCTACAGTGGTTTCCAGTGACAATCTTTTGTTGTTGCAATAAAGTTGCCATGTGAATTAGGCCTTCAATGGTTGGGTAAACACATTGAGGTCAAATGGTCATGCATGGCAGCCAGCACATCCAGAGAATCAGCGAGTTCGTCATAGATGTTTGAACTCGTGCAAAAAAAAAAAGAAAAAAGGGAAATGGCAGTATCGGTATCGGTGCAACCCTATTACGTTTTGTAGCTAGAGGCGTCCTGAGTGAAATGGTACCTCACTGGTACACAGTATGAGGTGCTAGTCCCACAAAACTGCAAGTACCACAATCTGTCAGTTGTTTTGCTTTTTATTGAAACTACATACCTTCACTGAATTTTTAGTAACAACTACAGACAAGAAGAAAATGTAGATCAGGAATACCGGTACTGTTTTTGGAAAGGGGATGAAACCCACTGGATCAAATGAGGGGTTACTTGCCTTTGTACCCCACTTTGTGCTGTGAGCACAAAGGTTTTCAGAATATGATACTGAAGGAAAAATGTTTGTTTGAAAGCAATGGAAATTCTGCATCACTTCCCTAACCACAAAATGGTTAAAGTCTGATAGACTTGTGGCCCATATGAGAAATGTGAAGTCTATTGTTTGTGGTGAAAGGTGTGATCTAGACTAGAGGCAGATTGCTATACAGATCACTTTATACAGGAAACTGCAAATATCATGCAAAAAACACTTTGATACATCCGACTTCTGTGTGGAGAACATAAACCAAAATGAATCAATCTGTTACATAATTTAACCCTTTGAGTGCCAGATGCCTATGCAATGCGTTATTTACCCATACACACCTGTCACTCAAAGAGTTAATATCTACTTTTTCCTATGGAAAAGTTCCCTTTCAACAGTTAAGATACTCAAGTAAGACACTTGAACTTGTGCTACTTTTCAGCATGCTGAGAGTTGTACTCCAACAGCTGCTGGAGAGACATAGTATAAGTTAAATATAAAAAAACATAGGAATTGGAACTGCCCTTTTTCAATTTGTTTTGTGAAAACCACTTTGGGCCCTTAATCAAGAAGATAAAAAGTAGAAATTCTCACGTAATACAACTGCACCACGGGGACGGTACAAATTTCCATTGATTTTAAAGGGCAGTATAGGATCAAAAACCCATTTAAAAACCCTGGCAGATCTTATAGCTTATAACTCAGCCATTCTCATATGGTTCCTCCTGCAGAACACAGGTCTCTGTACAGGGGGGTGGTGTGAGCATCTCACTTTTTCTCCTCTTCATGGATGTTCACTGACTGGTGAACTTGCTGACACAGGGCATCTATGGAGAGTATAGCCATTCGCATCCATGAGTGTCAAGAGTACCTGGGAACTCTCATGGTGATGGAGTCCAGCTTTTACACCAATTAATTGCCCTTTTTTTTTTTTTTTTTTTTTTTTTTTTTTTTTTTTTTTTTTTTTTACTGTATTAAAAGGATTGTAATACTTCTATTAAAGTGGAGGTTTGAGTCTTCTTTATTCTTTTTTGAGCAGGTAGTGCTAGATTTTAATACTTACAGTTTTGTAGTTCAATTGCTATTCAATCCGAAAGGATCCCCCTCCGGCCCCTTTCCCTGCATCACTCATACCTCAGTCTGGTCTAGATGGAGCGTGGCGAGGGACAATCTTCAGTAAGCAAAGGAAAATCCTGTCCTCCTTCATCAAGGTGGGCGGGGTTTATTTATACTTACTGAGTGAAGATTGTCCCTCGCTGCATCCGTCCGGTCCCACGACCAGATTCCAGATCTAAGGGGAGGTGGCCAGAAGGGGCGGAGGGGGATCCTTTAGGGTTGAATAGCGCTTGAACTACAAATCTTTAAGTATTGAAATATAGCACTATGTGTTTAAAAAAAAAAAATAATAATAATAATAAAAAAGATTCAGACCTCCACTTTCTTATATTTCTATCCATTTAATTGGAGCAATTTCTATGAGGAAGGCAGAGAGGAAGAAGCCCTGTTTGTCTGTATGGGTTCAAGTCATGATATCTCTCACATGTAGCATGTTAACCCTTTGAGTGCAAGAGGGGTATGCAACCCATTGCCAAGCAATGCGTTGCGTACCCCTCTGGCAATCAAAGGGTTAAATGTTCCTTGAGGTCTGATCAGAGAACCTCAGGGTAAGAAAAAGCAGGGATATATCCTATATAATCTACATTAGGGGGGGCTTTAAAGTTTGATGCAGTATTTAAAAGTTCGCTGGTATGGTGCTGAGTGAGGGGTTGATGCCACCCAGCCCTCAGATATCCGTGATGCACAGGGGGAGCCGAGTGAGACTGGGTGAGTTTTATAAGCTATAGGAACTCCGTTCAGAAGTCTCTGAGGGCACTGCCAGTGGTTTAAATGGAACGTTTATTGAAGCTACACTGCACCTTTAAACCAACAGGAATTTGTATTGTCCTATAAATGGATTCATTCTGGAACAAACCAGTGCAACTGCAGGGAACCTACATAAATCCCCACTGATTTAAGCATCCCTGTTAACCCCATGATTGACAGAGATCTCTCCAATGCATTGTTTTGCAGACTTCTCTAGTATTCTAGGGGTTAAAAGCCCATTTTAAATAATTTTTACTTCCTGTGGTGCTGTTTTCTTCATTATTTCCCCACTTAAGTGTCCTGAACACCGCCCTTGTTTGTGCCAATCCACGGTACCATTCAGCATGGTGACTGCTCCATAAGGTTCATTGCAGTTTCCAAAATATGTCATAGTTTACTTTGTGTTAAGGTCACGCAGTGCTGATAAGGGAAGGCTGGATAATAAAGGTTTCTAGTTACACACTATAGAAATCCTCTCCATTGAATTGAACAGCACTCACCATAGAGATAAGCAGGGCAGTAATTCCAGTGTGTATTGGAACTGGTAGTCAGTGTTGAGCCAATTGCCGCTACTGCAGAGTGCTGTTTTACTTGTATACCGTAAAATTTCAGGTACTATACACAGTGGAAAAACAAATATCGGTGAGTAAATTTCACCTTAATTTTCCTCTTGTGTATTATATGAACCCCACCACTTCACATAGGTGAAAAGAGGCAAATGTGTGAGTATTATACTTGAGATTTTACAGTAACCTAAATCTTCACTTTAAAGAGGAACTGGTCTCTAAGAATAAGTCTCTTAATTTTCTCAGAATAACTTACCTGGGAAGGTTTAATTCAAACTGTGATCATATCACGATACGCTAGATTTTTGTTTTTTATATGTCTGGTAATAAAGTGCAGATTGTTTCAGTTTTTCCATCTGATTGCAAGTTGTGTCCCTTGCAAATCATTCAGGTCTATTGAAGCCCACTGTTTGATGTGTGGAGGTAGGAATTAGACACACAACTTCAGTAGAGATCTCTCTATACAAGAAACTGCAGACAAAATGCAAAATACATGGTTATATCTGCTGCCCTTTGAGGGCCAGTGGAGTATGTAATGCATTGTATACCCCTTCTGGCATCTCAAAGGGTTAAGGACACACGAATAGGCAAGTCCCTCTGTTACACACAGTAATGATGGTATAGAGATGCACTTAATTGCTGTATGATGAACCTCTACCTAGGTAAGTCTGTCTGTTACAGTAATTCTATAGATACTAGTTGAAGAGCCCGTTACACGGGCCACAGTGCCACTGCCAGCCAGTCGCTGGGCAGTCATGCGCAGTAGAGACTGCCTGCACCGCGGCTGATACAGAGCTGGACGCACCGAAGGAGCGTCCAGCTCTGTATCAGCCGCGACGCGGGCAGTCTCTACTGCGCATGACTGCAGCACGCACAGCAGTGTCTACTACGCATGACGCGGCGTTACACACGTTTTAGCAAATTATTATATAGGATACCTTACTTCTGTATGATGGACTCCTACCTAGGTAAGAGCTTCTGTTACACACAGTAATGATATAGATACACCTGACGTATGATGGACTCCTACCTAGGTAAGTGCTTCTGTTACACACAGTAATTATATAGATACACCTGACTGCTGTATGATGGACTCCTACCTAGGTAAGTGCTTCTGTTACACACAGTAATTATATAGATACACCTGACTGCTGTATGATGGACTCCTACCTAGGTAATCCTTCTGTTACACACAATAATTATATAGATACACCTGACTGCTGTACGATGGACTCCTACCTAGGTAAGTGCTTCTGTTACACACAGTAATTATATAGATACACCTGACTGCTGTATGATGGACTCCTACCTAGGTAAGTCCTTCTGTTACACACAGTAATTATATAGATACACCTGACTTCTGTATGATGGACTCCTACTTAGGTAAGTGCTTCTGTTACACACAGTAATTCTATAGATACACCTGACTGCTGTATGATGGACTCCTACCTAGGTAAGTGCTTCTGTTACATACAGTAATTATATAGATACACCTGACTGCTGTATGATGGACTCCTACCTAGGTAAGTGCTTCTGTTACACACAGTAATTATATAGATACACCTTACTGCTGTATGATGGACTCCTACCTAGGTAAGAGCTTCTGTTACACACAGTAATGATATAGATACACCTGACTGCTGTATGATGGACTCCTACCTAGGTAAGTGCTTCTGTTACACACAGTAATTATATAGATACACCTGACTGCTGTATGATGGACTCCTACCTAGGTAAGTGCTTCTGTTACACACAGTAATTATATAGATACACCTTACTGCTGTATGATGGACTCCTACCTAGGTAAGAGCTTCTGTTACACACAGTAATGATATAGATACACCTGACTGCTGTATGATGGACTCCTACCTAGGTAAGTGCTTCTGTTACACACAGTAATTATATAGATACACCTTACTGCTGTATGATGGACTCCTACCTAGGTAAGAGCTTCTGTTACACACAGTAATGATATAGATACACCTGACTGCTGTATGATGGACTCCTACCTAGGTAAGTCCTTCTGTTACACACAGTAATGATATAGATACACCTGACTGCTGTATGATGGACTCCTACCTAGGTAAGTGCTTCTGTTACATACAGTAATTATATAGATACACCTGACTGCTGTATGATGGACTCCTACCTAGGTAAGTACTTCTGTTACACACAGTAATTATATAGATACACCTGTCTGCTGTATGATGGACTCCTACCTAGGTAAGTGCTTCTGTTACACATGGTAATTATATAGATACACCTGTCTGCTGTATGATGGACTCCTACCTAGGTAAGTCCTTCTGTCACACACAGTAATTATATAGATATACCTGACTGCTGTATGATAGACTCCTCCCTAGGTAAGTGCTTCTGTTACACACGGTAATTATATAGAAACAACTGACTGCTGTATGATGGACTCCTACCTAGGTAAGTGCTTCTGTTATACACAGTAATTATATAGATAAACCTGACTGCTGTGTGATGGATTCCTACCTAGGTAAGTGCTTCTGTTACACACAGTAATTATATAGATACACCTGACTGCTGTATGATTGACTCCTACCTAGGTAAGTCCTTCTGTTACACACAGTAATTATTTAGATACACCTGACTGTTGTATGGTGGGCTCCTCCCAAGGTAAGTGTTTCTGTTACACACTGTAATAATATAGATACACCTGACTGCTGTATGATGGACACCTACCTAGGTAAGTGCTTCTGTTACACACGGTAATCGTATAGATACACCTGACTGCTGTATGGTGGGCTCCTCCCTAGGTAAGTGCTTCTGTTACACACATTAATTATATAGATACACCTGACTGCTGTATGATGGACATCTACCTAGGTAAGTCCTTTTGTTCCATACAGTAATTATATAGATACACCTGACTGCTGTATGATGGACTGCTACCTAGGTAAGTGCTTCTGTTATACACAGTAATTACTAGCAATGTGGGACGGCGTTGCCCGTCATGTTATGACCGTTGGGCGCACGTGTGTGAAATGCAGATACACTGATAAACACAGACATATACAACACACAGGCAGACACATACCATACATCCCAAGTGTCCCTCTTTAGGAGGGACAGTCCCTCTTTGAGGGCAAAATCCCTCTGTCCCTCTTTCCCACCCTGTTGTCCCTCTTTTTAGGAGGTCAGACTGTGTGCAGGGCAGCTCCACCTATAGGCGACGTAGGCGCCGGCCCAGGGTGCACACGTACTGGGGGCGCGGGCATGCAGCGGAGAAGAGCTGCGCCCGCACACACCACTCCGGGAACCACAACACAGTCAGGTCTGTGTCGCTACAGCTCTCCCTCATCTGGTCGGATCTTTAGTAATGCAGAGCGCACTGGGAGTCATGATCTCCCGCCGCGCTCTGCATTACTGAAGAGAAGACTGCGCGGGAGCTACAGGTATGTGATGGGGGGGCATAGTGGAGCTGAGGGGGCAAGTTGAAGCGGATGTGGGGCAAAGTGGAGATGATGGGGGCAAGTTGGAGCTGTTAGGGGAAAGCTGGAGCTGAGGGGGCATAGTGGAGCTGGTGGGGGCAAGTTGGAGCTGATGGGGGAAAAGTGGAGCGGATGAGGGTCAAAGTGGAGCTGGGGGGGGCAAGTTGGAGCTGAGGGGGGGGCAAAGTGGAGCGGATGGGGGGCAAAGTGGAGCAGATGGGGGGCAAGTTGGAGCGGATGGGGGGCAAAGTGGAGCAGATGGGGGGCAAGTTGGAGCGGATGGGGGGCAAGTTGGAGCGGATGGGGGCATAGTGGAGCTGGTGGGGGCACGTTGGAGCGGATGGGGGGCAAAGTGGAGCTGATGGGGGTAAGTTGGAGAGGATGGGGGTCAAAGTGGAGCTGATGGGGGCAAAGTGGAGCTGAGGGGCCAAAGTGGAGCTGGTGGGGGCACGTTAGAGCAGATGGGGGGCAAAGTGGAGCTGGTGGGGGCACGTTGGAGCGGATGGGGGGGCAAAGTGGAGCTGATGGGGGCAAGTTGGAGTGGATGGGGGGCAAAGTGGAGCAGATGGTGGCAAGTTGGAGCTGATGGTGGCAAAGTGGAGCTGGTGGGCCAAAGTGAAGCTGATAAGGGGCAAGTTGGAGCTGGTAGGGGGCATCTCTTACAGGCATCTCCAGACCAGGGGCAGACTGGCCCAGGGGGCAGAGAGAGGACAATCATGAGAAGAGGTGGGGTATAAGTAGGCAGAGTATAAAGGGGTGGGACACAAGGGAAATGGGCGGCAAAATTAGGTTTTGCCTAGGGTGGCAAAAATCCTTGCACCAGCCCTGACTGTGTGGCGTGTTTTACTTTGCTCTCCAGCAATAAAGCAATAAACTTCAGTATATGTGCTTATACATTAGTCTGTGCAAATAAAATACTTTGGTCTTGCACTAAATCATTTATTCAGTTACATAAATAGCCAGTAATAGGTCATGAAATAACCTAAAAATTCTTACTAATGCCCCGCCCACCAGCCACGCCCCAACAATATCACCTAAAACTACAGTGTCCCTCTTTGGCCATGTGAAATGTTGGGAGGTATGCACATACACACAGTGAGCGGCAGAAACATGCAAAAGACACGCGCACACACACACACAGACTCACTGGAGATGCACACATATGTAACAGATGTACACAC
This sequence comes from Rhinophrynus dorsalis, assembly GCA_037306005.1. Lineage (NCBI taxonomy): Eukaryota > Metazoa > Chordata > Amphibia > Anura > Rhinophrynidae > Rhinophrynus > Rhinophrynus dorsalis. The sequence continues at coordinate 484,145,693 of CM074722.1, forward strand.
ACAGACACACTGGAGATGCACACATGGACACATATATGTAACAGAGATGGACACAAACACACATGCAACATATATGAGCAGAAACACATGCACTCATGAGTTGTGTACCCCTCTGGCAGTCAAAGGGTTAAGATATACAGAGGCATGTCAGAGTTAAATAGCAGTGGGAAGTGTGTTCATACCTGGGAACTTTGATTTGTGGAGTCCCTAGAGGGGACTGATGTGGTGCTGATGTGGAGAGACAAATGGTGCAATCTGGGTTAAAAGGGGGCGGGGCTTAATCGCGAGTAGGGGGCGGGGCTTAACATAAATGTGGAAAAGTGTTAGTAATAGGCTGGGGAAGGAGGAGAAGTGGGAGGAAAATGCAAGTTTACAATGTGAGGGGTTTGAACACACTTCCTGAGGGGTAAAACCTTATACACAACCCTGTGGCAGTCAGTGAATTAAGTGTGTACCTGATGGCTGTCTGTCCTGTGTCTTGCATGCCAAATGATGACAGTGAAGAAATAATTGAGCAATGAGGGCCTACCTTAACCCTTTGAGTGCCATTTTGTTCTTCTGGTGCTGCACTACAGGTCCTGCTGAGGCCACTGGGAGTCAGGGTGAGTGAGTGTGTGTGTGTGTGTGTGTGTGTGTGTGTGTGTCAGCCATATTTATTTCTGGCTTTGTGTGTGTATGTGGTGCTGTGTGTGTGAGTGGGGGCATGTGTGTTTGGTGCTGTGTGAGTGGGGCATGTGTGTGTGTTTGTGTGGTGCTGTGTGAGTGAGGCATGTGTGTTTGTGTGGTGCTGTGTGAGTGAGGCATGTGTGTGAGTGTGGTGTTGTATGAGTGAGGCATGTGTGTTTGTCTGTGGTGTAGGAGCAAGTGGCGGCCATGTTGTTTTTTTCTGACTTTGATAGTGGTGGGCGGGCTGCATAGTGGGGGCGGGCCAACTCCCTCCATGACTGAATCACCCAATAGGAATAGTAACTCCTGCTTTATGCCTCCCCTGGGTGTGTTTTGGCAGGCACAAAGTCTTCTTTTATATATATAGATAGACATATATCCCTTTGAGTGCCAGAGGGGTATGCAACGCATTGCTTTGCAATGCGTTGCATACCCCTCTGGCACTCAAAGGGTTAAATGACTGCTGTACTATGGACACATACCTAGGTAAGTGCTTCTGTTATACACCGTAATTATATAGCTATATCTGACTTCTGTATGATGGACTCCTACCTAGGTAAGTGCTTCTGTTACACACAGTAATTATATAGATACACCTGACTGCTGTATGATGGACTCCTACCTAGGTAAGTACTTCTGTTACACACAGTAATTATATAGATACACCTGACTGCTGTATGATGGACTCCTACCTAGGTAAGTGCTTCTGTTATACACAGTAATTATATACATATATATGACTGCTGTACTATGGTCACATACCTAGGTAAATCTTTGTTACACAGGAGTAAGTCACGCTGCTGTAAGATGGATTGCTACCTGGATAAATTATCATTTTAAAGAAACTGAACTACTTTATCTTTGATAGAATCCCCCTTTAATTTTTGTTCGATGATAATTAAGTATTATCTTATATCTTATTCCTTTACAGTATATATGTTTAACTAGCTGACTTTAATTGTTTTCAATTCATTGTGGAGCTGTATAAAAAATGAATTAAGGAAAAATCAGTTCTGGTTTCTTGTACGCTGTTTGCACTAGGCATTATTTATACTAAGATCAATGAACAGTTTCTGTTGCAAAGTTTGTTTGACCTCCCCGCCCCAGCATTCTGACTTTTTATACTTATCTTCATCTAGACTTAACAGCATTGAGATTATGCCGAAGTTCTGGTGGAGTACAAACTGGGGGCATAAAATGATATTAATGCTGCTGAATAATTAAACATTTTCTGTGTTGTAACACATTTCTTAGTTTAGTCACATCTATAAATTGTCTTTGTTTTTTTTTGTTTTTTTATCCTTTTGGTGCACAAGCACCAAAATAATTTTTATGTGCAAAACACCTTTTTACAGCCAATGTATATGTGAAAATATCTACAGATGTTTCTGCCACTTGTATACATCTCCCCCATTATGTTTTCCTTAAAGGGGAACTACCACCCCGCAAAAACTTCATCTTATTTAAGTCTTCATCTGGCGACTAGCTGCTTAGTAGCACTAGTCACCAGAAATATTACCTGGTTTAAAAGATTTTTGACTTATTCGGAGGCTGACAGTAGCAGGAAGCACGGACATCTTTTAAACCAGGTAAACCAGGTAAAATCTTTTAAACCAGGTAATATTTCTGATGACTGGCGCTACTAAGCAGCTAGTCACCAGATGAAGACTTAAATAAGATGACGTTTTTGTGGGGTTGTAGTTCCCCTTTAAATCTGTTATTTCAGCAAACACTACCACATCCTTCTAAGGCAGGCTTGTCAAACTCAAATGCAGGGGAGGGCCGAATACACAAGATTTCTCTCCAAGGAGGACCGTAACATTGGGTTAATAGGGTTTTCATATGTGGTGAATAGATGTACACATTTTTAGCTATGTCAGGCTCTATATAATACAGTGTCTGCCAGTTTTATTTCACCTCCCTACTGGAAGTTAAAGAACCACACATACACTGCACTGTCTCTCTCTTTCTTAAAGGGATAGTATTACTTAGTTTTATTTTATTTTGTAGGCATTAAAAAATATGAAGAACGATGTAGGTCTTATCTCTCAAACCTTTATGGTTTGAGAGATATTCACAAGCAAAGTTTCCCATCACTGACCATAACGGTCAGGTCTGCCATCTAGCTGTCAGATTTGGAATCTGGTCCGCAGATCAACCGCGGCTCTTCAGCCGAGGGATATAAAAATAACTGTTTCATTGGAAGGGTCTAAAAAGTTTGCTTGCAAACCAGGCACACTTTGTAGACTATTCAAATGAAGTAGTTCTTCTTATATCTTGCGATGTCGGCTCGGCTGTAGAGCCACGGCCGGTCCACGGACCGGATTACAAATCTGACAGCTAGATGGCAGACTTGACCATTTTGGTCAGTAAGGGGATACTTTGCTTGTGAATATCTCTCAAACTATAAAGGTTTCATGTTTTTTTAATGCCTACAAAATAAAATAAAGATAAAACAAAGTGTTACTATCCCTTTTAAGAAAGAGAGCAAGAGATGCAGGCTGAAGAAAGTACAAATGGAAGGTTCAGAGGTGCACATGGGTGCAGGTCAGAGTAGGTCATTGTTGGCTTTTTTTATTGTCACACTGTGAATTGATCATTCTGGGCACATAATTCCCTGGATAATGTGAGTGTTGTGGAGCTGTACATGTTAATTTCTGTAAAGCCACTGCAGCTGATCCTCAAATGAAAGGTGGCGCAATTCAGGAGCAGACCAAGTGAATGGGACTTTTAATGCCTTAATCCATTAATTTGGCTTTAACAAAAGTCTTTTTTTTTCCTTTTATTTTCTCAAAATATTATTAATTTTGTGTGTGGTTGGGTGCATGTTTCTAATCTTTCTTGCTATAAGGTTAATCTTTTCACATACCTTTTTGGTTATTGGTTTAATTGTTTTGATGTTTATTTATTATTTAATTTCCTGGGTTCCAGTACCTTTATCCATTTGTACCCATCCTGTGCTTGGGTCTATCCTGACAGTTTGAATTTCAGCAAATCTCAGTGGTAGCTCTGCAGTGCCATCTATTGACAAAAGCCAGTACTACACCTAGTCTGATTCACTGTGAGCTCTCTGTTGAGTGTGCACCAGTTATGTTATGGGTATACATATTTATTTATTTTTATTTTTTTTTTAACTTTCAATACTAATATATCTGATTTTCTAGAAGTCCAACCAGTACACCTCAGGGCATTTCTCCCTTTACATATTGGTGAGAATGTATAAGCTAGTTTGAGCTGTTGATCTGACTCCTAACGCTGAATAGGCAAAAACATTTTTAAGCAGGTTAGTAGTTGAAACTACACCACCAACTTCTCTGAAACTTACAAGGTTTAACACTTTGAGTGCCAGAAGGGTATCTAACACATTGCAATTCATTGGATATCTTTCTGTCATTCAGAAGGGCTAAAAGGGATCTATCACCCCTATACAAGTGTGTGCTAAATGTTAGGTTATATAGTGACTAGGTGACTATGCAGAGTAACCATATGGTGCAAAGCAGTCTACTCAATGGAGACTGACGGCGCATGCGCACAGACAAGATGTCTGCGCTCTAGCCTCAGTTCTGGTCTCCAAACGGGACGGATTCCTTTAGACACATGTATTTTTTTACGGTAAGACATCTATTTTCAAGCTAGTCGCGATGCATTTAATGAATGCATGACGACTTGCTATTATCTGAAAGTTCTGCTTTAAACATTACTCTTCGGCCAAATAGGGTTAAAAAATATAATGAAGAAATCCACCTAGTCGCTATATAACCTAACATTTAATACACACTTGTATAGGAGTGATAGATCCCCTTTAAAGTGACTGCTAAAACTTCAGTCAGGTTCACTGCTGCAGTAAAACATTATGGCCAAAATAAATAAATAAATAAATAAAAAATCAAACAGAATATTTGTTCATACTTGACTATAGAAGCCTTAATGGGATGATTCAGTAATTCAGTCTATGCGCCTGCTGTACAAATTTTTTCTTTTTTTAAAAAGTTTATTCACAATAAGAAAACAGTACAAGAACAAAAAGAGAGAGAGATACAAGGGTACAAAACGGAGTGCGGTACAATGCGAGCACTAACAAGTTTAACAGATACACCTCAAAAACAAAGAGGTGGGTAAACATGGACCATATAAGCAAAGGGGGACTTGGATCACGCAGTGTCAAGTCCATACCCACATAGATCCCCATTAAAAAGGGGTAGAAACAGCACCAGAAAAAAGAGTTGGAAAGGGAGAAGAAAAGAGGGGAAAAAGGAAAAATAGTGGTAGGGGGAATATGGGGGTGGGGGGTTGTGGGAGCAGCACTAGGTCTTCTGCTGCCCTAGTTGGCCACTTCTACTTCTGTGGATATAAAATAAGTTAATATCCCTGGGCAATGGTTAGTGTAAATCAGGGCAAGGTCTCGTCATCTTGAGTACAGGAAGTAGCATCAACAATAGGAGGACTGGCAGGTTTAAAGGCATCAAGCCAAGGGCCCCAAATCTCAAGGATGCGTCATGGGTCTTGGCTTTCAGGTAAGTGAGGTTTTTATACCGTATCGTGCACATTCGAATGCCACATTTGAACTGTACGTGTTTCTATCATAACACAGAGGCTGTTTTGAATGAATGCAGACTTAAAGTCAAGAGGTGACAGGCCCACATTAAGTATGTGGCTGTGATCACTCCTGTGTCTGAGCTTCTCTGTTGCACGGAGAATGAACCCATCATAGCTCCTCCTCCTTTCTGTTCTGTAAAAAGCTACAAACACTCATGCCGACTTATGAAATAAAGAAATATGTGCTAAATAGTTGCAGCTGGAGGGTACGGCTGGATCAAAGAACCTGAGTCTAGACTGAGCTTTCTTATTTGATTTCCATTCTAAACAATGCAATGTGTACTTGTATTTAAGAGGGATATTTTCATATTTATCTGTATAACATGCCTTAGGAAGAGACCTAAGAGGTCTTGAAAGCTTGCATCCTGAATCTGCTTAGTTAGCCAATAAAGGTATCAACTTGACTATATTTTCCTCGTGCACAAAGAAAACAGAAGCAATTTTGGGGAATCAAATGAACCACAGAGGACTCTAAGAATTCCACAAGTTCCCATTCATTTAAATGGGGCTTTTAATTCTCCTTGATTACCAGTGAGGTCTCCTGTGCTTTATGAAGCAATGTGTAAGACACTACCCTTGTATACAAGGGGTTAAAAGGGCAATGCCCCCTAGAATGAAAATAAGACTTGTCTTAATAAAACCAGCACTGGGGAGCCTATCCATGTGCTGCTAAATAGCCTAAAAAATAGAAAAACATAGTTAATTTTTTATAATTTTGCTATTATCTGAATTTCTGTGAGACCTCTAAATTCAACTGGTATCCCCTTTCTTCTGGGTTTCTTCCCTTAAAGGGATAGTGATACCTAGTTTAAACTTTATTTATTGGTATAGACATTAAAAAAATATTAAGAGCTATGTAAGTCTTATCTCTCAAACCTTTATGGTTTGAGAAATATTCGCAACTAAAATTACCTCTTCCTGTCTGTATAAGTCAAGTCTGCCACCTAGCTGACAGACTTGGATTCTGGTCCTCAGACCGGCCGGCGGCTCTTCAGCAGAGCCAAGATCACCATCTTTACAAAGAACTACTTCATTGGAACTGTCTACAAAGTGTGCTTGCGTACTCTGGCACTCAAAGTGTTAAGCGTCCGCTACCTCACTGCTCCACGCAACGCAGTCTTGCGGCACCTCACACGATGCAGTCATGCGCAGTAGAGACTGCCCGAACTCATGCAGTCTGTACTGCGCATGATGGCTTCTGACAAACATCCTAGTGAATTATTATATATATATATATATATATATATATATATATATATTATATAGAATGAGCGGTAAAGACTTTCCGTAGAAACACAAGAAGCTTGTTGGACCGTTCTCCATATTTTAACATGAGTAACATGTTAGGATTTAGTCTTACCTTTTCTCTTAGTCCATACAGGTTACTGGTCTCCCACCCTGTCAAGGGACCATGCTTGGCTCTCCTGTGGCAGACCATGGGGGTCCTTCGGGGTCCTGCTCACAGGAGTCTTCTTTCCCTTCTACTATCTAGTCAATAGTTAGTGTCTCAAATCTTTCTGGAGCTGATTGGCTAGCTGCAGCCAAGGAGGGAAGGTAGGCTCCACCCCCTGCATACAATTCTAGAATTGTTCCTGACTACTTAAAGGGGCGGATCGCCTACCCAGAGTTACCAGTAACCTGTATGGACTAAGAGAAAAGGATTTAACAGGTAAGACGAAAATTCTTTTATCTATTGTGCACCTAAAGTAAATGGAGCAAAGGTATTGATAACTAACTGTTCATAATAATTTTATTTAGTTGCACAATAGATAGCTAAATTATATTTATACAGTGAGTATGCGACCCAACCCCAACTGTTTGCATTTAATATGCCTAGCTTTAAGGAACAGACCAGTAAGTACCAACCACTACCACTGGGGCACAGGGCAGGGCCCTGCTAAAATACAGGTTGTCCTCAACTTCCCCCATGATCATTGATCTTCCCCTGTGTTATTAAAAGAATTATCCTGAACATACCAGTCAATGCTGGCCGGACTGGAGGGGAGCGCTGGTTTAATGCTCTGCCTCCATTCACTGCTTCTCCCACTCTGTGCCCTGCGACGCTAATGCAGCAACTTCATCATGTTGACATTGCTCTTCAACCACATTGGCCGGCTCATCTGATTAAGTGGGTGGTGGTCACGTTGCCAATGTATTGCCGGCATCATGTGATGCAGCATCAGCTGCAGGGCCAGGGACCATCGCCGGTCACAGCAGAATATTTTATTACAAAGCTGCGCAGGAGCATGATTCCATGAATTAACTTTACCTGGAGAATGGAAGAGAGACATTGCTCTAAATCCGGAGTCTCGGTGTGAAACTCAGCAAGTTCCCAGCTATAATAATGTTGCAGCCTCTCTACAGGACTGATTGATCTGTATAAGAGGAAGGTGGAGAGTCCTAAAAGGTAATTTTAGGGATTTAGGCAGTAAGATTAGGAACAGGACCTCCAAGGTAGTATTCTCAGAGATACTACCTGTGCCATGCGCTACGCCAGAGAGACAGCGGGAGATTAGGGAGCTCAATGCATGGCTGAAGTCTTGGTGTAAGAAGGAGGGCTTTGGGTTTTTAGAGCACTGGGCTGATTTTGCTTTGGGGTACAATCTGTATAGCAGGGATGGATTGCACCTGAATGCAAGAGGGTCTCAAGTGCTTGGGGAGAGGATTACTAGACGGTTGGAGGAGATTTTAAACTAGGAAGGGGGGGGGAGGGGCCAATAAATACTGGGATAGATAGTATAGAAAGGGAAGGCGATGTAGTTAATAACCAGGTGGGAGGATCTGGGGGCGGTGTTAGTACAGATGATAGGGAGAAGCCTATAAGCCACATCAAAATTAAATCACAAATGGAACACAGCAGTGGCATAAATTGTATGCTTGCAAATGCCAGAAGTTTAACTGGTAAAATAGGGGAATTGGAGCTGGTAGCTGAAATTGAAAACTATGACTTGATAGGCATAACAGAAACATGGTGGGATGACACACATGATTGGTCAATCAATTTGGAGGGCTACATGTTATTTAGAAAAGATAGGTCAAGCAAAAGAGGTGGTGGGGTCTGTCTGTATATCAAACCAGCATTATTGCCTCAATTGCGGGAAGATATATGTGATGACAGTAGTGAACATGTGGAATCCCTGTGGGTTGAAATAGTCACTGGGGGTAAAACTGCCCAGAAAATATTAGTGGGTATTTGTTATAAACCACCAAACATTGCTGACCTTGAAGAATCACAGCTATTAATGCAAATAGAAAAGGCTTCCCAAATAGGGAGAACTATAATTATGGGGGATTTTAATTATCCAGAAATAGACTGGAAAAATGGAACAGCTAACTCTGCTAAAAGCAGCAAGTTTCTGAACTTGTTGAATGACAATTTTTTGTCACAACTAGTGCAGACCTCAACCAGAGGGAATGCATGTCTGGATTTGGTAATAACTGACAATGAAGAACTTATCTCTAACATCCAAGTAAGGGAGCACTTGGGGAATAGTGACCATAACATGGTATCGTTTGAGATTAATTCAAAAATTTGATATGGGTTCCACCAAAACACTGAATTTTAAAAAGGCCAACTTTAGCAGGTTTAATTCATCCCTTGGTCTCGTTGACTGGGATAAAATATTTTCAGGAAAAAACACAGAAGGTAAGTGGAATGCCTTCAAAATAACATTGCAAAAATACACATATAAATTTATCTCTGTTGGAAACAAATACAAAAGAAGCAAATTAAAACCAATGTGGCTAACCAGTAAAGTAATCCATGAAATAAATAACAAGAAAGCGGCATTTAAACATTACAAAGCTGAGGGATCAGCAGAGGCATTTGCAGAATACAAAAATGTCAACAAAACCTGTAAAAAGGCTATTAAATTAGCTAGACTAGAGAATGAAAAAAATTTGGCTAAGGAGAGCAAAAGCAACCCAAAAAAATTCTTTAAATACATTAATGGCAAAAAATTAAAGTCTGATAATGTTGGGTCCTTGTTATCTGAAACGGGTGAGATGGTCAAGGGGGACAGAGAGAAGGCAGATATTTTAAATATTTTTTTTTCTTCTGTTTTTACCAAGGAAGACCCATTGGACTAGAATCTGCAAACTACTTTTACAGAACAGTCACAGCAAGCATGGGACTGGCTAACAAAAGAAAAAGTGTTAAAACAATTGAATGGTGTCAAGGTAGACAAAGCTCCGGGGCCAGATGGTATACACCCACGGGTACTTAAAGAGCTAAGCCAGACCCTGGCCAGACCGATATATCTGATTTTCAGGGATTCTTTTATTTCTGGTATGGTTCCCATGGATTGGCGTAAAGCAGATGTGGTGCCCATATTTAAAAAGGGATCAAAGTCCCAGCCAGGAAATTACAGACCTGTAAGCTTGACATCTGTGGTAGGGAAGCTTTTTGAAAGGTTGCTAAGGGAATATATTCAAGAATTCTGCTGGAACAGGAATATCATTAGCAATAGCCAACATGGCTTTGTGAAAGATAGGTCTTGTCAAACGAACTTGATCGCATTTTATGAAAAAGTAAGTAATAATATAGATGAGGGAGTGGCGGTTGACGTGATCTATTTAGACTTTGTCAAGGCATTTGATACAGTTCCGCACAAGAGGTTACTGTACAAATTGAATGAAATAGGACTAGGGGAAAATGTTTGTGTTTGGATTGGAAATTGGCTGAAAGATAGAATGCAAAGAGTGGTAGTAAATGGCAAGTTCTCCAGTTGGATAAACGTGATAAGTGGAGTGCCTCAGAGATCTGTCCTGGGTCCTCTTCTTTTTAATTTGTTTATTAATGACCTCCCAGAGGGCATAGGAAGCCATGTATTAGTGTTTGCCAATGACACAAAATTAAGTAAGGTAATAAAGTCTGAACTGGATGTGTCTTCATTACAAGAGGATTTGGACAAATTGAGTAACTGGGCAGGCAAATGGCAAATGAGATTCAATATAGACAAGTGTAAAGTTATGCATTTTGGGTATAATAATAAAAATGCAACATATAGTTTAAATGGTGTTTCTCTGGGGAAATCTACTAATGAAAAGGATTTGGGAGTAATTGTAGACAATAGACTTAACAGTAGCATGCAGTGCCAGCTGGCAGCTGCAAAGGCCAATAAGATATTGGCATGTATTAAAAGGGGTATTGACTCAAGGGAGGAAGATATAATTATGCCTCTTTACAGGTCCGTGGTAAGACCCCACCTAGAATATGCTGTTCAATTCTGGGCGCCCTTTCTGAAGAAGGACATTATGGAACTAGAGAAAGTGCAGAGGAGGGCTACAAAACTAGTAAGGGGAATGGAAAGTTTTAGTTATGAAGAGAGGCTAGAAAAGTTAAACTTGTACACACTAGAGAAACGGCGTCTTAGAGGGGATATGATAACACTATATAAATATGTTCAAGGCCCATATAAAAGGCTTTCAAAAGACCTGTTCATTAACAGAACAGTACACAGGACAAGGGGCCACCCTCTTAGACTTGAGGAAAGGAGATTTAATCTACAACAGCGGAAGGGTTTCTTTACAGTAAGGACAATAAAGGTATGGAATGCACTTCCGGAGGAGGTGGTGCTATCAAATACATTAGATGCTTTTAAAAGGGGCCTGGATACTTATTTAAAAGAGCATAATATAGAGGGCTATGTACGTTAGTATTGGGATTAATATTTAGTTAGGGCTTGTTGATCCAGGGAGAAGTCTGATTGCCATTTGGAGTCAGATGCCTTCTTTTGGGTCAGAGATGGTAAACAGGAATAGGAAAAGGGTTGAACTGGATGGACGCAAGTCTTTTTTCAACCTAAATTACTATGTAACTATAATGTACTGACAGATTTTCTACATTGATTGACTCTGTTTTTTTTTTTTGTTTGTTTTTTTGCTGGGGGGGGTTGTGTTTACATTGTTGCTTCACAGTCCCACACCCAATGCCTTCCGAACAAAATTTCAGATAGCAACCTGTTAGGAACATAAAAGTGTAAACAAGTAGATGAAGATGAAAATTAAAAATAATAATAATAGTTTGATATAGATATAGATATATAGATATATAGATGTATGGCATTTGGGCTTTGCGTAATTATGCACTTGCAGAATATTTGAAGACAAAATACTGTTACCTGTAAGGCTTGCATTGTTGTTCCCCTCACAAGCCAGGATCTTCTCTCCTCCTCTGTGTTTCTTTGGGCCTCTCAATGCGTTTTGCTTGTGACTTGTTAGAATGAATCTGATAACTCTTTGTTTTATCTTAGGTGGACTCTCCCATGAACCTGAAGCACCCACATGATCTGGTCATCTTGATGAGACAAGAGACCACCGTGGGCTACCTCAAGGAGTTGGAGGTAAGCCTTGTACGCTGTGAGTCATATACACTAAGGCAGAAGTAGAACAATTCTGGGAGAAATCATCTGGATCGTAGGGAAAAGTAACATTTCTATTTGGTTAAAATGATTTTGGAGCATTCTCCAATGTATTGCTTCACAAAGCACTGGAGACATCCCAAGCTTCATTTCATTTAACCCTTTCACTGCCAGAGTATGTACCCCTCTGGCACTGAAAGGGTTAAAAGCCCTATATAAATCAAAATCAATTTGGGATATATTTTTTTCCGTGCAGTGCAGCTAGGTTAGTGCAGAATGGCTCCACTTCCTGTTAATGTACGGCCCATGATGTCAAGTTAAAGGGAAACTGTACCCTAAGAGTAAGGAGATCTTTAATTTAACATTTTGACTTACCTAGGTAAGCCCTCCATACCGCAGTCAGGTATATCTGTGTGTTTTGTGCCTTTTATATAATAATAATCCTTTATTTATATAGCGCACACAGATTCCGCAGCGCTTTACACTCATATTGGTTCCTGTCCCCATTGGGGCTCACAATCTAAATTCACCTATCAGTATGTTTTTGGAGTGTGGGAGGAAACCGGAGTACCCGGAGGAAACCCACGCAAACACAGTGAGAACATACAAACTCATTGCAGATGTTGTCCTTGGTGGGATATGAACCCAGGACCCCAGCGCTGCAAGGCAACAGTGCTAACCGCCGTTTGCTGTAGATAGTGATCCGTTGAAGTCAGATCTCCAAACTTCACTGGGCAGGCTTGAATGGACTGTAAGTGATCATATTTGAAACAATTTGTAGTAGACTACTGACCGGTTGAAAAGAGCAAAAACATTTAAAGGGATAGTAACACTTCGTTTTAACTTTATTTTATTTTGTAGGCATTAAAAAAACATGAAGAACGATATAAGTCTTATCTCTCAAACCTTTATGGTTTATGAGATATTCACAAGCAAAGTTCCCCTCCCCGCCCCTTTTACCTAGTGTAAGCCATCTCTTCTCAGATGTGAGTCTGGTTGTATGACAGTACAGATAACAGAAGGGGACAATTTTCTTTGTATGAAAACAATGAAAGCCCTTCCCCCCTTGACAAGGTTTTCAGCTTTTTCCATTATCTTAATTGAAGATTGTCCCTCTCTGCAGTCTATCTGGGCATCTCCCTTCTGATCTGGTCGAACAGGGGGGGGGGAACTTTGTTTGTGAATATCTCTTAAACCATAAAGGTTTCAGAGATAAGAATTATTTCATTCTTCATGTTTTTTTAATGCCTACAAAATAAAATAAAGTTAAAATGAAGTATTACTATCCCTTTAATATAGATATAACTAACAGCTGTTTTAGAACATCTACCCAAGTAAGTTCTGTTAAATTAAGAGCCTCTTATTCCTAGGGAATGGTTCCCTTTTAAAGTTGTTCTATGAAAAATAAGTTAAAAAAAAAAAGGTTAAAAAAAAGAAAAAAAAAATTTAATTAGTCAGGAATAATTCTAGAAATGAATGCAGGGGGTGGAGCCTACCTTCCATCCTTGGCTGCAGCTAGCCAATCAGCTCCAGTAAGATTTGTTCCTTTGTGAGGACACAGTCAAGAGAACAGTTATGCTATAGTTTTAAAATGTTTTTTTTTTTTCTGTTAGAAATGGAATACCACCATTAGGCGGATTACCATAACTGACAATGTCCTTAGATGTGGCTAGCTCAGTATCCAGGTGCTTTTGTGGACCTTAAGCCCTGAAGGGGGAAAATCTTGCCTACAGGTTCTTTCCTCAGGAGTTGCCCACTGAGGCTGCTTCTTAATACATAGTAGTCTGAAGACAGAAGATCTGCAGGAAAGGTGAGCAACCCTTTGAGTGCTGCAGGTCCACATGTCCCACAGTGCCCCTCCGCACAGGGTTTTTTTCCCTTGGAGTTCCTATTGCACACTCCTGCACTCATTGGGTTTATCTGTATGTCTGTTGGGTGTTTTGGAGCAGGTTTATGTGGTAACTTAACCCTTTAGCTGCTGGTTTTGCATATTTGGGGGATTATTAACACTTTCCCTACTGGATTCAGAGTTTTTTGGGTCTTCTAACATGTTCTAGTGATGTTTCATGTACTTTTATTTTACTGTTTCAACTTTAGAAAAATTTGAGTTCCAGCGCACTTTACTGCCATTGCTCCATTCACTTCTATCGGACTATGTAGTTTGGGACATATCTCTGCAATTGCTCAACGTAGCAACTTCAGGGATGGCTCATTTTAATTGTCTGCCTCTGCTCTATCATCCGGTTAATGTTTTATGTGTGTTGGGGGGCTTGGGGGGCTTTGGGCACTGTTGGGGTACTTTTTGGGGGAAAACTACATTTCACTGTCGTCCAATACAGGTCACTGGTACCATGGGATGTGTAGTCCCCTTTAATAGGCAGGAACAATTATGCAAATAATTTGCAAGGGGCGGAGCCTCCCCTCTTACTTAAGCCACCTTCTGGCCAGAGCCACCCATATTGATTTGTTCCTGGTGTGCTTGCACACCAGGCAGAGAACAGCTATGCTTCTTAGAGTTTTATTATTTTTTATTCAAATATGGAATACCACCATTAGGAGGGTGACCATGGCTGTGAATTGCCCTCTTCAAAGTGGCTGGTGCAGCTTCCAGGGATTTCTGTGGACCTATACCTGAAGAGGGGACAGCTTGTGTTAAGCAGCTCCCCTGTTGGGGAAATTACCTCTGGTTCTTTCCCTCCCTATCATGGTCACCTGAAGACAGAAGTCTGCGAGAAAGGTGAGTCACCCATTGAGTGCTGAAGGTCCACTTGTCCCCACAGTGTCCCTTTGATGGGCTTGTATTTGGGAGTTTTAATACACTCCAGCACTCATAGGGTGTTTTTATTGCATTACAACTATTTATGCAATTTCTGTGTTATTCTCTGAGATTTGGAGCATTGGGTATTCATTTATTTATGTTTCTCATGTATTTCATGCTTGTTTGGGCACTTTTTAATGTTTTACTAAACTTTATTAAAAATGGTGTTCCGCGCCTTTAAGCGCGGCTTTTTCCCGCTCAGCAGCAGAGCTCCTTTACTCTCTATGGGAATTCACAGTTTGGGACGTATCTCTGAAACCGCTTGTCACAGCACCTTCAGAGTGGGCTCTTTTTAATGCTAGGCTCCTGCTCTATCATCCGGTTGGTGTTTTATTAATATTGGGGGCTCAGGGGGGCTTCGGGCACTGTTTGGGGTACTTGCAAGGGAAAACTACATTTCCCATGAGCGCCTCGCTCGCGCTCGTTTCTGATTGGCTGTCATGACGGCCGCCATTTTGTGGTACTTTCCCAAGGCGAGTACACTACGCAGGGACCGAGCCTTCTCTCTCCTCACCAGATTAACCCTTCGCTGGCCAGATAAGTCCGTTTTTAGACCTTTTCTGGGGTGAAACTTTAATCTTTAACACTTTTCTGGGTGATAGTGTTTTTTGTGGGGTATATTGACGCTGTGAGCATGTCTACTTCACTGGAGCTAGGGGCTAGACCCAAGACTAAGGAGGCTGGGGGGTCTTCTACCCCCATGGCGTTTTGCTCCTCTTGCCACATTGGGCTAGATTGCGATAATGTGGGGGATCTATGCCCTAATTGTACTGATAAAGATAGCAACCCTGGGCTTCCCAGCCACGCTATTGAGCCATCTTGGGTGAGGGAGTTTAAAGCTGCCACTAGGGATCTCAGATCCACACTTCAACTCTTTCCCTCTCAGGTACAGGGGGCTCTCCAGGTCTGGCAGACCCCCTCTACTATCAGGACCTCCCTGCCTAAGCCACAGGGAGCTCCTGATATCACTGATTCTTCCGAAGAAGAACTTTTACAGGATTCTGATGCTGAGGAACGTACTGTCATTGAATCTAACAGGTCCATTGGGGACCCCTATGAGTGTGACCCTGAAGTTTCGGCTGAGGGTCTGATCAGAGCGGTTCTGAATACGCTCAACCTTCCTCTGACTCAGGAATCCACTTATGATCCTACTGATGTTTTTCAGAAAAAGCCATCTAAACCTGTTGTTTGTTTTCCAACTAACCCTACTCTTGCCCGTCTGGTTTCTGAGGCATGGAAGAATCCTGATAGGTCTTCCTCTGTCTCCAAAAAGTTTGCCAAACTTTACCCTTTTCCCGAAGCGGAGCTGGCAAAATGGGTTCATCCTCCCAAGGTGGATGCTCCTGTGTCTAGACTATCCAAATCTACTGCTTTGGCTGTCTCAGATGCCTCTGCCTTGCAGGACTGGACGGATAAGAAATTAGAGCTCTCTCTTAAATCTATTTTTGCCTCTATTGGCACTGCCATGCGCCCCACCTTTGCTGTGGCATGGGTTAATAGGGCTATTGCAGCCTGGACTGAACGACTGACTGAAGCGGTTCGCCAGGATGCGCCTGTATCTGAACAGTTGCAGCTTCTTGCTAATATCACTGAAGCTCAGAACTATGTTGCTGATGCTGCTTTTGATGCTGTGCGCATGATGGCGAGGGCCTCCACTTCTTCTGTGGTGGCTAGACGCGCTCTTTGGCTGAAAATTTGGTCTGCTGATACAGCCTCTAAGAAAGCCTTGCTTTCCTTGCCCTTTCAGGGGAATTTGCTCTTTGGCTCCGAGCTCAAAGAAATGATCAGTGAGGCTACTGGCGGTAAAAGTACTCTTCTACCCTCAGTCTTTAAGAAAAAGTTTCCAGCCAAACGCAATCGGTCCTTTCGTTCCTTTCAGACTGAGACACGCTCCTCGGCCCAAACGGGTCCTCCCACTACGCGCTCCTCCTCCAAGCCCAAACAGTCCTGGAGGCCCAAAGTTGCCTCCAAGGCCAAGACCTCCAAGACTGCTTCGGCATGACTCGCCGAACCCGGGTCCGCATCCGGCTGTAGGCGGTCGTCTCCGCATCTTTCGCCGGACTTGGGAGGAGTCAGTGGCGGACCCATGGGTTCTTCAGGTGGTGTCAGAGGGATACAGGATCCCTTTCTCTTCCCTTCCTCCTTTTCGGTTCCATTTTACTCGTCCTTCTCAGGAACCCTCAAAAAGGCGTCTGTTCGACGACTCTATTCAGGATCTCTTGGACAAAGAGGTCCTGGAGGCGGTTCCGCAGGGGGACACAGGTTCAGGATTTTATTCCAACCTGTTTGTGGTAGCCAAAAAGGACGGAGGAGCCCGTCCCATCTTGGATCTCAAAGATCTCAATGCCTATGTGGTGACTTCCCACTTCCGCCAGGAGTCTCTGCGCTCTGTGATTGCAGCAATGTCTCCAGGGGAGTTTCTTGCCTCCCTGGATCTTCAGGATGCTTATCTTCACATCCCTATTCATCCAGAGAGCAGGAAGTATCTCAGGATTGCCTGCCACAGGGGACACTTTCAATTCACAGCGCTCCCCTTTGGACTGACTACAGCTCCTCAAGTCTTCCAGCGGGTGCTGGGCTCCTTGATAGCGGTGCTCCATCAGGATGGGATCAGAGTGACACCCTACATGGACGATCTCCTACTGAAGGCCTCCTCAGCGGAGCTTCTACACCAGCAGTTGCAGAGGTGCATGCACACCCTGAACCGTCATGGATGGATCCTGAATCTGGACAAGTCGGACTTGATTCCTTCTCAGAGGCTTCTGTTCCTGGGTCTCCTGTTCGACACTCGCCAATGCATGGTGTTTCTTCCAGAGGACGTGGCTCACCAGATAGCCGTCAGAGTGGCTGGGATTCTGGACTTGGACGAAATTCCAGTTCCGAAGTTGTCGTCCTTAGTGGGGAAGTTCATTTCCACGATCGAAGCAGTACCATTTGCCATGGCCCACTCCAGGGATCTTCAGAGATTTGTGATCCAGACGTGCAGGAATCATCCAGATCATCATCTGTCTGTTTCTCTTCCTCCTCATGTCGAGTCGAGTCTGCACTGGTGGTTAGATCTCTCTCATCTCCTGAAAGGGAAATCCTTTCTAGTTCCTCATTGGACCACAGTCACAACGGATGCCTGCCTTCGGGGCTGGGGTGCAGTCTGGGGTCGCTTCAGTGCTCAGGGGAAATGGGGTCTGGAGGAATCCATGCTCTCCATCAATGTTCTGGAACTTCGAGCTGTCCGGCTGGCCCTGAGGCACTGGGAGTCTCAATTGACCGGTCTTCCAGTCAGAGTAGAGTCCGACAACGCCACGGCGGTGGCTTACATCAACAGACAAGGCGGCACAAGAAGCGGTTCCGCCTGGTGGGAAGTCAAGGATATTTTGTCTTGGGCAGAAGATCACGTGCCTGTCATCTCTGCAGTTCATATTCCAGGCGTGGACAACGTCATGGCAGACTTCCTCAGTCGTCACACCGTCGACAGCGGAGAATGGGCTCTTCACCCAGAGGTGTTTCACATGCTCACTCAACGGTGGGGGATGCCAGTGGTGGACCTGATGGCTACCAGACACAACAGGAAGGTTCCGGTGTTTTGCTCCCGTCTGAGGGACTCCCTTGCTCTAGCGGTGGATGCCTTGTCGATCCCTTGGGACTTCTCCCTGGCTTACATCTTCCCCCCTCTTCCCCTATTGATCAGAGTTATTCAGAAGTTGAAGAGAGAACGTTGTCCTGTCATCCTGATTGCTCCGAACTGGCCTCGCCAGTCCTGGTTTCCGGAATTGATGGCCATGTCAGTGAGGGATCCAATCCCACTTCCAGCCCGTCCGGACCTGCTTCTTCAGGGGTATCTGTGGAAAGAGGATGTTCTCTCTCTCCGTTTGATGGCATGGCGGTTGAATCCTCGATTCTAGCTAAGAAAGGCTTTTCTCCTTCTGTGGTGTCGACGATGCTCAGTGCTCGTAAACCTGTGTCTTCCAAGATCTATCATCGCATTTGGTCAACTTTTGTGACGTGGTGCTCTGTCAAGCAGTTGTCTCTTGACTTCCATCTTCCCACTGTCCTGGCCTTCTTGCAGGATGGTGTGGATAAGGGGCTCAGTCCGAGTTCCCTCAAAGTTCAGACATCTGCCTTGTCTGTGTTTTTCCAGGAACGGATTGCCATCCTTCCTGATGTGAAAGTCTTCTTCCAAGGTGTGACTCATGTTCGACCGGCCTTCAAGAGTCCTGCTCCTCAGTGGGATCTCAATTTGGTGCTGGGAGTTCTTCAGCGACCACCGTTTGAATCCTTGGCTTCCATTCCATTACGTCTTGTGACTTGGAAGATGGCCTTCCTTTTGGCTATTGTGTCAGTACGCCGGGTGGCAGAGTTACAGGCATTGTCTTGTAAACCTCCTTACCTGGTGTTCCACAAGGATAAGGCTGTGCTTCGCACTACCAAGGAATTCTTACCCAAGGTTGTGTCTGAGTTTCACATCAATCAGGAGATTGTGGTTCCCTCTTTCTGCCCTAATCCTTCATCTGACAAGGAAAGAGATCTCCATTTGTTGGATGTGGTGCGTTGCCTCAAGTTTTATGTTCACCGCACCGAATCTATCAGGAAGTCTGACGCTCTATTCGTCATTCCTGAGGGGCCTAGGGCAGGAAGACCGGCTTCCAAAGTTACCATTGCCTCTTGGATTAAGGCTACCATCCGTGAAGCCTATAAGTTGAGGAATAAGCATGTTCCCTTCAGGGTGACTGCCCATTCCACCAGATCTATTGGGGCCTCCTGGGCCTACAAGAATCAAGCTTCTGCTGATCAACTGTGCAGAGCGGCCACTTGGTCCTCTGTGCACACCTTTTCAAAGCACTACCGCGTTGATGTACTGGCATCGGCTGATGCCAGCTTTGGAAGGAAGGTCCTGGAGGCAGTCTTGCCTGTGTAGGTCTTCCGCTCTGTGATCCTTAGTGCTTCCTTACTGTTGAGCCCGGTTGGCTCGTATTACGTGTGCTGTGTTAAGTTCAGGGATTGTTCCCTTGGTTGGTGTCCGTTGACACTTACAGTTTGGGCTATGTTATCAACTGGTTATCAGTTCTGGTGACTTGGGCCTTGCGCCTGGTCCTTGCCTTACTTCCCGCCTCTGGATCAGCTCAATGTTTGTACATCCCATGGTACCAGTGACCTGTATTGGACGACAGTGAAAATAGGATTTTAGTCTTACCTGTTAAATCCTTTTCACTTAGTCCATACAGGTCACTGGTCTCCCACCCTGTCAAGGGACCAGTCTTGGCTCTCCTGTGGCATTCAGTGGGGGACCGTTCGGGCATGCTCACAGGAGTCTTTCTTTTTGCTTACCTGGGGTCAGTTTAGGGTCTCAAATCAATATGGGTGGCTCTGGCCAGAAGGTGGCTTAAGTAAGAGGGGAGGCTCCGCCCCTTGCAAATTATTTGCATAATTGTTCCTGCCTATTAAAGGGGACTACACATCCCATGGTACCAGTGACCTGTATGGACTAAGTGAAAAGGATTTAACAGGTAAGACTAAAATCCTATTTTCTTCTGTGTCCCTATCCATGGCGATAGAGACTAATGGGTGTGTCAGCGCCCCCCAGCTGGCGTAGGACCAACTTTCAAATTATAAAAGGAAGCCTTCTGCTCCCCTATGGCAGTCATTTTTTGGTCCTACGCAGCTGGGGTAGGGACGCATGGCAGTCGTCTCCTACCTGGAATTTTTTTTTTTTTTTTTTTTCTAAGGCCGCATTCTTGCCGCTTCAGCCAGGAGAGTTTTCTCTGCTACTCCTGAAGAGCTTGCTCCGTTGAAGAACCGGCAAGCTGTTTGTCTGTTCCAGCATGCGCCTGGAGTCTCCCCATGCTTGGGTGA
Organism: Rhinophrynus dorsalis; assembly: GCA_037306005.1. Classification (NCBI taxonomy): domain Eukaryota; kingdom Metazoa; phylum Chordata; class Amphibia; order Anura; family Rhinophrynidae; genus Rhinophrynus; species Rhinophrynus dorsalis. The sequence continues at coordinate 484,165,982 of CM074722.1, forward strand.
GATTCGGCGTTTACATCCGGAGGCACCTTGATGACGTCATCGGTTGGCGTCTAGGAGGAAGCTGGATCCAGGCAACAGAGAACCGGTTGCAGGATACCTCCGACCGGCAGTTTAGTCCTTCAGCTATGGATCTATCTACAGGCTGAGGGGAAAGGTAAGGGCTGTCAGCCATTCTATATTTATTACTTCAGTATAATTAACAGGGCAGGGCCTATGCGTTCCAGTGTGAAACGCACGCCCAGGGCCTACTATATTTAAGAGGCCACTTTTTCTCCTATATTCCCTGGTAAAGGATGTATATGTTTGTTTTATGATAACTTATTAAAAGTTAAGTTTTATGCTAGTTGAACTATGTCCTCCACATCAAAGAGTCTGCCTAATAAAGAAAAAGAAAAGGAGAAAGAGAAAATGAATGCTGATAAGGATGATAAAGTTACCCAAAAAGTTAAGACATGTTTAGGATGTGATAAGTTATTATCCACAGAGGATTCTTCAAAATTATGTCCTGACTGTTTGAAAAAAGCAGCTAATACAGACGTTCCATCTCAATTCCAAGACTTTTTAACATGGATGAAAGATTCTATGCAGCAAACTTTATCATCTTTTCAGGCTCCTTCTATTTCCAAAAAAAGGCCTAGAACTGAAGATCCTGGGGAAGGTACATCCTCTATGCATATTGAAGCGGATGAATCAAGCCTTTTTGAAGATCTATCTGACTACTCTTCAGAAGAGGAAGGAGAAATACAGGACGACGATGAAGGATCTTTCAACATTGAAAAGATGGAGTCCTTTTTAAAGAGTTTGCGAAAAACCTTAGGCCTGACTGAGGAAGCTACTGAACATGGAATCCTGGATACAGCATTCCTAGGAAAAAAGAAAGAGATTCCAGTTTTTCCTGTCCATCATTCCGTATCTGATCTGGTGAAAACAGAATGGAAGAAAGGGGATAAGAGAGTAACAGAATCAAAAAGATTCCATAAGATGTATCCTTTCAAAGAGGAAGAAGCTTCAGTCTGGACTACGCCTCCAAAGGTAGATGCTCCTATTGCTCAACTGACAAAAAAGACTACCCTGCCTATGGAAGATGGCTCCTCATTAAAGGACCCTATGGACAGGAGACTTGAAGCTACCCTGAAGAAACAGTTTTCTGTTTTGGGACAAAGCATAAAAGCAGCAACAGCCTTGACCTGTGTATCAAGAACAATAAGAATATGGTTGACAGAGCTGGAACAGAAAATTGAGTCTTCCGTTTCCAGGCAAAAATTAATGAAAGAAGTAGCATCTATAAAAGACGCAATGGGATATTCTTGTGATGCCTCCTGGGATGTCATCAGGTTAGCCGCCAGATCCTCTTCTTTTTCGATTACAGCCAGAAGAGCTCTATGGTTAAGATCATGGGGAGCTGACCCATCTTCAAAAAATAAGTTGGTGTCATTACCTTTTTCTGGATCCACTTTATTCGGAGAACAGTTAGAAGAAATAATTAAAAAAGTTACGGGAGGAAAAAGTTCTTTCCTTCCACAGGACAGAAAGAGAAGAACTTCCCCTTCAACATCTTTTCATAATAGGAGATCCTTTCGTGACTCAAAACGTTTTCAAACATCAAGAACCTATGATCAGAAGAAAAGTAATTATGGTCAGTCCTCAAGAGGTTCATTCAAAAGAACAGGAGCAAAAAGTGCGCAATTCAAGAAGGAAGCCTCATGAAGTGCGGAGTACTCTGCCTCTAATTCCAGTCGGCGGTCGCCTGGAAAAATTTCTACAAGCCTGGAAGAACCTAGCAGCACCAGACAAGTGGATAATTCGAATATTGGAAGCAGGGTATTTTTTGGAATTCGACCGCATTCCTCGGGAAAATGTATTCAGAACCTCAAGGATGCCAAAAGACCTCATAGCAACAAGAGGTTTACAAGATTCTGTTCAAAGTCTAGTCCTCAACAGGGTGATAGAACCTGTCCCTCTACAAGAAAAAGGAGGTTTCTACTCTGTGATTTTTGCGGTTCCAAAATCATCAGGGGGGTTCAGAATTATCCTCGATCTGAAGACATTGAACTCAAGCATAAAGACAAAAAGCTTCAAGATGGAGAGCACATCATCAGTAATACAGACTGTTCATCCAGCAGCTTTTCTAACGACTGTGGATCTAAAAGAAGCTTATTATCACATCAAAATAGCGCCAGCACACCGCAGGTTTCTGAGGTTTTGCTTCATGGATCAACGTTGGCAGTTCAAAGCTCTGCCATTTGGTCTATCCTCAGCTCCAAGAATTTTTTCAAAGATTTTAGCTGTAGCACTAGAGCCCCTGAGGAGAAAAGGAATTACTATTCTCCCATACTTAGACGATCTCCTAATTGTATCCTCATCCAAAGTTCATTCGGAACTAGACACCCAGGAAACCTTGCATCATCTACAGGAACTGGGTTGGATAGTCAATTTTCAGAAGAGCAAACTCCATCCATCTCAGCATCTAGATTTTCTGAGGATGACTTTCGACACCAAGGTCAACCAAGTGACATTATCATCTTCAAGAATAAAGGGGATAATAAACAGAGTCAAGTCCTTCAGGAAACATCAAGTACATACTGCCCACGAATACATGAGCATTCTGGGATTAATGAACTCAGCCATTCATATAGTACCTTGGGCCAGGAGTCACCAAAGGCCCCTTCAGAAATTGTTCCTAACCCATTGGAACAAGGACTCGATCAACACCTCACAGAAGATCCTCCTGTCTCCACAGGTAAAGTCCGAGTTACTATGGTGGATAAAACCAAAAAATCTGGAAAAAGGAACCTCTCTGCAGGAACAAAAATGGCAGACGATATCAACAGATGCAAGCCTGAAAGGATGGGGAGGTTGCTGGAACAACATCTCCATTCAAGGGACATGGTCTCAGCTAGAAAAAACTCTTCACATAAATGTCCTAGAGCTCAGAGCCATTCGACTATCCTTAATAGGTCTAAGGAAGTTTATCAGGAAAAAACCAGTCCAGATCCTGTCGGACAGCATGGTGGCGGTTCTTTACATAAAAAACCAAGGAGGAACAAGGAGCAGAACCTTGAACCAAGAATCACAGAAAATATTGAGATGGTCAGAAAGGAACCTAATGGCTCTATCAGCCACCCACATAGCAGGTGTCTTAAATCTACAAGCGGACTATCTCAGCCGAAACAGGCTGGACCCAGGAGAATGGGCCCTCAACAAGGAGGTTTTCAACCAGATTGTCAGGAGATGGGGAAATCCAGTGATAGATCTCATGGCAACCTGGGAAAACAAGAAATGCAACACATTCTTCTCCAGGACAAGGCATCCGGAAGCTCGAGGGATGGATGCCATGATTCATCCCTGGAATTTTCCACTGGCATACATCTTTCCTCCAATCCCCATGATACCAAAGGTTCTAAGAAAGATCAGGCGAGAGGGAACAAATGTCATCCTCATAGCTCCGGAATGGCCAAGGAGAGTATGGTTTTCGGAACTAATCAATCTAGCGATAGAGGAACCTTGGCCACTCCCGATCCGGTCAGATCTCCTTTCCCAGGGTCCAGTCCTCCATCAGAACCCAGCCTTTTTGAAACTGATGGCCTGGAGGCTGAGAGGAACTCATTAAGATCAAAAGGTCTCTCGGACGCAGTTATAAATACAATAGCAGAAGGAAGAAAAAAGTCCACCTCCAGGATATACTGCAAGGTTTGGAAAGTCTTTTCAGGATGGTGTGCATCTGAAAAAGTAAAAAGATCATGTGTAAAAACATCTCACATTTTGAACTTTTTACAACAGGGGTTTGAGAAAGGATTAAAACCATCCACGTTAAAAGTACATGTTTCAGCATTATCAGCCTTCTTAGCAAAGCAATTTGCAGAAGATATTTTAGTAAAAAGATACCTTAAAGCTATAACAAAAGTTAGACCTAGAATAAGAAAGGTTATTCCTCCATGGGACTTGAATATGGTGCTGGATACGTTGTCTTCATCTCCCAAGTTTGAACCCCTAGAAGAGATACCTTTAAAGATGCTTACTTTAAAAACAGCCTTCCTGACTGCTATAACCTCTGCGAGAAGAGTTTCAGAGATTCAGGCTTTTTCCTCAAAGCCACCCTACATGGTGTTTCACCAAGATAAAATAGTTTTGAGAACAAAACCTAACTTTAGGTCTAAAGTAGTGTCAGAATTTCATCTAAACCAAGACATCATTTTACCCTCTTTTTGCCCAAATCCAAAAGAGGAAAAAGAGAAGAAATTGCACAATCTGGACTTGGTAAGGTGTGTTTCTATCTACCTTAATAGAACAGAAGCCTTCAGGAAGACAGATTCTCTTTTTGTTCATTTTCAAGGGAAATATAAAGGGTCGCCAGCTTCAAAATCCTCCTTATCAAGATGGATAACCCAATGCATCAGGATGACATATTTGGAAGCAGGAAAAATCCCTCCAAAGATCCTTAAGGCTCATTCTACCCGAGCGGTAGCAACCTCCTGGGCATCCAGAGCCTCTGCTTCTCCAGAAGAAATTTGTAGAGCAGCCACTTGGTCCTCTATTTCCACTTTTATCAAGCACTATCAAATTGATGTACATGCTTCGGCAGAAGCAAAATTTGGAAGAAAGGTCCTGGAAGCAGCTATCCACACAGGTTCGGTAAGAATGTCTTTTTTCTTGCCTATCTTCTCTACTATGTGATTCATGTGTGTGGGCAGACACATGATTATTTTTTATTAATCATCTAAGGGACACTGTTTTCATTACCCACCCATTCTTAGTTACTGCTTGGGTATGTCCCCATTAGTCTCTATCGCCATGGATAGGGACACAGAAGAAAGGGAGAAATTTTTCTTACCGATATTTCCTTTTCTTCTGTGTCCCTCCATGGCGCCCCTGCCCTCTTTTAACATCTCTGCTTATATTTTTTAGCTTTGACAAAACGATGACTGCCATAGGGGAGCAGAAGGCTTCCTTTTATAATTTGAAAGTTGGTCCTACACCAGCTGGGGGGCGCTGACACACCCATTAGTCTCTATCGCCATGGAGGGACACAGAAGAAAAGGAAATATCGGTAAGAAAAATTTCTCCCTTTCCCATGAGCACTTGCTTCATTCGCTCGTTCCTGATTGGCTCCCGCTGCGGCTGCCATTTTGTGCCTTTCCCAGAATGAGTGTCCTACGCAGGGATTGGACTCTCCTTCTCTCATCTGCAGATTAACCCTTCGCCTGACAGATAAGTGTATTTTAGCGATTTCTGGGGTGAAATTTTAATCTTACACACTGTATTTGGGTGATTCCTTATACTTAAACGTTTTGACACTGTGAGAATGTCTAATCTGTTAGAGCTTGGGGCCAGACCTAAGACTAAGGATGCTGGGGTCTCTGTGTTCCCTATTGCACATTGCTCCTCATGTCATTCAGGGTTACGTAGAGAATTCTCAGGTCATTTATACCCAGCATGCTCTGATGTCCCTGAGTCTCTCCCAGGGACCTCCAGCCATGCATTAGAGCTAGTTTGGGTAAAAAAGAGTTTAAGGCTGCTACTAGGGACCTCTGGTCTACATTGCAACTCTTTCCATCCCAGTTACAAGGGGTCTTACATTCATGGCAGACCCCTTCTTCAGTCAAATCTTCCCTGCCGAAACTGCAGGGAGTACCTGATGTATCAGATTCCTCTGAGGAGGAACTGTTGGTGGATTCAGATGTTGAGGAATGTTCTGCTGTGGGCTCATATCAATTTTTTGGGGACCCTTTTGAGGCTGATCCTGAGCCCTCAGCTGAGGGCCTGATCAGAGCTGTCTTGACTACCCTAAACATTCCCTTAGTTCAAGAGGTTTCTTCAGATCCTTCTGATGTGTTTCAGGAGCCTTAAAAGCCCCTTACTTGTTTTCCACCTAACCCCACTCTTGACCGCTTTGTGTCTGAGTGGAAATCTCCGGACAGGAAACCTGTTTTCAAGCTTTACCCCTTCTCTGAGGCAGTGCTTTCTCAGTGTGTTTATCCCCCCAAAGTGGATGCTCCTATCTCCAGGCTATCTAAGTCTACTGCCTTGCCAGTTTCTGATGCGTCGGCTGTGAAAGACTGGACTGAGAAGAAACTTTAGGTCTCCCTCAAGTCCATTTTTGCCACTGCTGGTACTGCCATGTGTCCAGCGTTCGCTGCGGCATGGGTGAAACGGTCCATTGCGGTCTGGACTGAACTGCTCACCCTGGCTGTGCGTCAGGGTGCCCCTACTTCGGATATGTTGCAGCTTCTTGCCACCATTTCTGTGGCCCAGCACTATATTTCTACTGCCTTGTTTGATGCCGTCCGTTTGGTGGCTAGGGTTTCCACCATGCCTGTGGTTGCCAGACGGGCTCTTTGGCTGACACTGCTTCCAAGAAAGCCTTGCTCTCTTTGCCTTTTCAAGGCACCTCATTGTTTGGGCCAGATTTCAAGGAACTGATTAGTGAGGCCACAGGGGGTAAGAGTACCTTTCTGCCTTTGGTCCCCAGGAAGAAAACACCTCTCAAGTGTAATTGTTTTTTTTTCCGTTCCTTCCAGACTGAGACATGTCCGGAGCACCAGGCGGTTCCCTCAGCTCCGCGTGCTGCCTCCAAGCCCAAACAGCAATGGAAGCCCAAGGTCTCTTCTAAGCATAAGGCTTCAAAACCTTTTTCGGCATGACTCGCCGAACCCAGGTCCCCACTCTGCTGTGGGTGGCTGTCTGCTTCACTACCATAGCATCTGGGAGGATTCAGTGGCGCACCAGTGGGTTTTACAGGTGGGGGCGGAAGGGTACAGAATCCCTTTTGTCTCTCTTCCTCCCTTTCGCTTTTTTCCCTTCTCATACGCCCCAGTGAGCAGAGAAACACCATCTGTTCAATGGTGCTATCCAGGCCCAGTTTCCTTTCAGGGTGTTGCTCATACTCGTCCTGTCTTCACGAATCCCACCCTCCGTGGGATCTTAACTTGGTTTTGGGCGTTCTTCAGCTCCCTCCCTTTGAGTCCTTGGCTACTATTCCTCTACTCCTGTTGACTTGGAAAATGGCCGTTCTCCATGTCGCGGAGTTACATGCTGTTTTCTGTAAACCACCCTTTTTGGTGTTTCACAAGGACAAGGTGGTGCTTCGCATTTCTCAGGAGTTTCTCCCGAAGGTGGTTTCGGAGTTCTACATCAGTCAGGAGATTGTTATGCCTTCTTTTTGCCTGGATCCTACCTCTGACAAGGAGAGAGATCTCCACTTGATAGACGTGGTGCGTTGTCTCAAGTTTTATGTCCATCGCACTGTCTATCATGCAATCTGATGCGCTATTCGTCATTCCTGAGGATCTCAGGGCATGAAGAACTGCATCCAAAGTGACTATTGCGTCCTGGATCAAGTCCACTATTCGTAAGGCTTACGAGCTGAGGAAGGAGTCTGTTCCCTTTCGGGTCATGGCTCATTCTACTAGGTCTATTGGGGCTTCTTGGGCTTACAAGAATCAGGCCTCCGCTGATCAGTTGTGCAAGGCTGTCACTTGGTCGCCTGTGCACACCTTTTCAAAGCACTACGGTGTTGATGTGCTGGCATCGGCTGATGCCAGCTTTGGGAGGAAGATCCTGGCGACACTCTTGCCTGTCTAGGATCTTCTTCGGTTCCTGGTGCTTCCTTCACTTTTGAGCCCTGTTGGCTCTAGTTCAGTGTGCTGTGTAACAGTTTTGGGTTGTTGTTACCCCTGTTCAGTGTCCTTGACACTTCATTTGTTTTTGTTGGGCTATCTCTGATATGATGATTCAAATCTGCTCTGGTGACTTTGGGGGCCTTGCACCTGGTCCTTGCCTTACTTCCCGCCTCTGGGAAACTCAATGGTTGGACATCCTAAAGTTACTAGTAACCTGTACTGGACGACAGAGAAAAGAGGATTTTAGTCTTGCCTGTTAAATCCTTTTCTCTTAGTCCATACAGGTTACTGGTCTCCCACCCTGTCAAGGGACCATGCTTGGCTCTCCTGTGGCAGACCGTGGGGGTCCTTCGGGGTCCTGCTCACAGGAGTCTTCTTTCCCTTCTACTATCAAGTCAATAGTTAGTGTCTCAAATCTTTCTGGAGCTGGTTGGCTAGCTGCAGCCAAGGAGGGAAGGTAGGCTCCACCCCCTGCATACAATTCTAGAATTGTTCCTGCCTACAATTAAAGGGGCGGATCGCCTACCCAAAGTTACCAGTAACGTGTATGGACTAAGAGAAAATGATTTAACAGGTAAGACTAAAATCCTCATATATATATATATATATATATATATATATATATATATATATATATCTATCTCTTCACTTCTGGGAGAGCCTTAATTCTATAGTGATAGTGAGCACCCTCTTGCATTTCTGCTCTTATCTCCCACTACACCCCTTCCCGTCACCTTTGTTCTTCTCCGGGGGTTCTTCCTATCCTCTTCCTACACAACTCGAGCCATCTCTCGGCTACAATCCTTCTCACTGGCTGCCCCTTGACTCTGGAATGCCCTCACTATCACCATTCACCGATCATCCACACTGATTACTTTCCAGCATCTCCTCAAAACCCATGTATGGCTCTATATAAATAAATATACATACATACAGACATCAATGTGTTTGTTTTGTTATCAAAATTCAACTTATGAATAGTCACCCCTAGGTGGTGCTGATACTGTTGTTTGAAATTGAGAACTGCTGAGAATCTCAGAAGTTCTTCACGAAGCAAAAGAACCCCAGAATTTTGTTGTCAGGCCTGAACTGTAATAATGTTGGAATGACCTCCCGGCAGCAAGCGCACACTTGATTCCTTAAGTTGGAAAGTTGCTGCAATGTATATATTTTCATAAAACAACTTTACTACCCCTTTAACCCTTTGAGTGCTTTGCAATGTTTTGTGCATCTTTCTGGACATTACAGGTTAAAGAAGTCCACGCACTCTTTCTGCTGCAGTTTAAAAACTGCCAAGAACTTTCATGTCCACCTCCGTGGACATGACATCCAGGACTGACTGAACATGTTACTTCTTGGACAAATGCATAGGGGCCATTAGGTTTTTCTGAAACTAAATAGGTTGACTTTTAAAAGGTCACATGGTCCGTGTAACCACATGACTCCGTAACCATATCGGCATAATAAAAATGGTGACATGAGAATCTCGCATTGCATGACCACTCAAGATTCTCATGTCGTGTAATGAAAGATCACATCCCAGTCTTGCTGAGCGCTGCCCTGGCTCATACAACGTACTTGTAATTTATTTATGCAGGGGAAATAGGGTCAGCTGATAGTATGAGGGCGATACATTCCTACTAGCCTATCTAATGAAAGACATAATAATTTAATTCTTTAAGGGTTAAAACGTTGCTGCTGTTTTTACAAGGGATAAGCTAAAGGAAATTGCTGGCCAAAATTTTTCCTTTTTACTCCATAAACAATGCAGCAGAGTCTGGATGTTACTAGATAAGCGCCGCATCCCTGGCCTATATGCGGCCTTTGAGATTAAAGCACCTCATCCATGCCCTCTAGTAACAGTCTGCCGGGGAAAGCCTCACCTAGCCCTCCAGCTGTCCGCTCAACTTTTGTAAGTAGACTTGCTGCAGAGTGCTTTTCATGTTACGGTATCGCAGAAATCAGTGCACCAAGACACAGACTAGCAAAGTGGAGAAAACAGAGCAGCCCAACATGATGTCACTTCCTGCACCAAGACACAGTAGTGGAAGGGGCGAAAGAGCCAGGGCAGCGCTCAGCAAGACTGGGATACAACATTTCAGTACGTGACATGAGTATCTCGCGCTGTCATGCAGTGCAAAAGTCTCATCTCACCATTTTTATTATGGCAACATGGTTGCTGTGTCATGTGTGCGACCTTTTAACAGCACCTTTTAATGCATTCCGTACCACTCTGGCACTCAAAGAGTTAAAAGGATACCAGCTAAATACTATACGTGTGTGTGTGTGGGGGGGGGGGGGGTATTATGTCTCCGTTATGTCTCCTTTAGGTATCTTCTCCAGTACAGTGTGTGTGACTTTTTTTTTTTTTCCATTGTAGAAACATTTGGTTGCACAGAAAATCCATATTGAGGAGAATGAGGACCGGGACACGGGTCTGGAGCAGAGGCACTACAAGGACGACCCAGACTGTATCAAAGCCAAAGTGCCTTTGGGAGACCTAGACTTGTATGATGGCACATACATTTCCTTAGAGAGCAAAAATATCAGGTACGGTATGTATGTCTGTACGCACAAAGATGAGGGCAAAACTACTGCACAGTATGGATTAACCCTTTGAGTGTCAGCATGGTATAAAATGTGATGCTATGCATAACCCTCCTGCTTTCAAAGGTTTAAACACCGTTCCTGTTAAATGCATTCACTATCTCTAACAATCAAGGGGTAAAAAGCCCTATTTAAAGGGATGGTAATGTTTCACAATAAAAGCAGCTCCAAATAAAGCCAACTTTAATTCAGGTGATAGTTCCCCCTATATAGGTCCTATTCTGGAGCAAACCGTCTGCATTATAGGATGAAAATGAAAATTGCCACTGATTTAAAGGGATGTTTTACAAGAAAAGCAGCTCCAATTAATCTTCATATTATTTGTACCATGAAGAGTGTTATTTCAATTCTGTCAGAGTTGTAGTACAAAAGTAATTGAATGATAAAGTATCCCCCTCCCGCCCCTTTTACTGATGTAACACTGTTTACCTCAGAGCAGCAAGACTGGATGGATCGTAGAAAGGGACAATCTTCAGTGATCATAAGGAAAAACCTGTCAAGGGGGGCAGGGTTTTCCTTATGATCACAGTAAGAAGATTGTCCCTTGCTGTGAGCTGTCCTGTCAAGAGACCAGATTCCATATCTGAGGGGAGGTGACTTACACTAGGTAAAAGGGATGGGAGGGGGATATTTTATCATTCAGTTACTCTTGAACTATAACTCTGACAGTACTGAAATAACACTCTCTATGGCCCAAATACTATGAAAATTAATCAGAGCTGCTGTTTTTGTGAAACAGTATTATCCCTTTAAATCTGTTGGAGTTTTTATTTGCCCAAGAATTGCTCTGGTAATGTTTTAACCATTTGAGTGCCAGAGGGGTACGCAGCGCAGTTGAAATGCTTTGCGTACCCCTCTGGCACTCAAAGGGTTAAAAGACATATGTGTGTGTGTGTGTTTTATTTTTAACTTGCTTAAAAAAAGATAACAAAAAAACAAAAAGACAAAGACAGTGCTGTGCTCTGCCCCCTTGGCTGGCAGTGGGCTAGAACGCAACCACGAAAATCTGAGGCTCATGACAGCAGACTTTGTCAATTGTGCACGTAACCCTGACAGGCATTTGGTGTCTGACACACAAGCCCTTCACTGTCTTCACCGCTGAGAATAAAGTGCAGGACTTGTGAGTGTAACAGAACAGCCTGTCTCATGGGATCAATATATAAGAGAGAACCAGTGTCTGCTTTTACATCCATGTTCAACTCGTCCACTGATCTGCCTTGGCTCACAATGTATCAGCATCTTCCCAGAGCAACACACCTGCTGACAGTGCTGTATCGCCTTGATAGCTGCCCTTGTAAAGGGGAAGTAATACCACCTAACATTAATAACTGACTCTTAACCTTCCACTGACCAAAAAATCCTAAAGACCCCTTTGGACTTTTCCATTGTGCTTCTTTTTTTTTTTCCTTTTTCAAAATGTATATATTTTGTTTAACTATTTGAGTGCCAGATGGGTATGCAACACATTGCATATAGATGGACATGACAGTTTCCCCCCTCCAAACTGAAAAAGGCATATTGTATAAACCTACTTAACCCATGACGGTCTTGGCACATCATGAGTTAAATGATAGCAGCATGCCTCAGTGCACGCTGCTATCATGCTGGTGAGGCTGAATGTGCGCGCTCCAGGACCGGAGCTCTCAGTCTGTCATTCTCTGTTTTGCCAGTACACATGATCGCTACTACATCGGTCACATGTACCGGCTTTTTCATTGACAAGGCAATGTGACCTGTCAGTGTATTTGTGACTGTTCTCTGCCTCTCTCTTATTCACTTGGATAGCAAGGGAGAGTGAAGCAGAGAATAGACAAAACTTTAAACAAAACAAGGCCAGAGTTGTGTGTATTAACCTCTTCAGTGCTGGTGGCAGGATGAATGTAGGTCCATTTATGACCTACTGACAGCAATATGTGTGTTTTTTTTGTTTTAAAAAATAAAAATAAAAGAGCAAGACCAAAGTATATATTACAAAGACTCATTTATATACACATCTACTGACGTTCATACAGACATTAATGGGAATTTTATTGTTGTGGAGCAAAGTGATACACTTATACACACACCACACAGTCTTGTCTACCAAAAATTGAGAATCTGGAGGGGAGAGGAGGGACATGGGGATTTTCACCCCAGACGTATAGTGCCCCCTTGAAACTGTAAGTATGCAGTCTTCATAGAAAATCAACCCATTGGGCACAAATGATCACAAGAGAACCAATAAAAACATTTTGTTTTGTTTGTTTTTTTCCTCTGTCGTCCAATACAGGTTACTGGTAGCTTTGGGTAGACGATCTGCCCCTTTAAAAGGCAGGAACAATTCTGAGAAGTGACTGCTGGGTGGAGCCTACCTCCTCTCCTTAGCTAGCAGCTAGCCAATCCCCAACCAGTAAGATTTGTTCTTTGGTCAAGACACAAGCAAGAGAACAGTTCTGCTATAGTTTCAGCTTTTTATTATGTTCTGTTAGAAATGGAATACCACCATTAGGCAGATTACCATCACTAATAATCCCCATCACCCAAATGTGGATAGCTCCGTTTACCAGGTGCTTTTGTTGACCTAAGCCCTGGGGAGAAAATCTTGGCTGCAAGTTCTTTCCCCAGGAGTCCTGTCTTTACGCAGGTCTTCTGAAGACAGAAGATCTGCTGAAAAAGGTGAGCACCCTTTGAGTGCTGAGGTCCACATGTCCCATGCTTCCCCTCCGCACAGGGGTCTCATTTGGAGTTCCTATTACACACTCATGCATTCATTGGGTTTATTCTGTATGTCTGAGGTGTTTGGAGCAAGTTTCTGTGGTAACTTAACCCTTTTGTTGCTGGTTAGCATGTTTTGGAGGGGGGGTTTGTACACTTTCCCTACTGGGACCAGTGTTTATTGGATTTACTGTTCTATTTAGAGTGGCCTTTGTGCTGTTTTACGTGTTGGAATTCACCTCGTTAACTTTATGTTTCGCGCCTTTAAGACGCACGTTTACTGCATACACGCCATTGCTCCATTCACTTCTATGGGACTGTACAGTTTGGGAGATATCTCTGCAACCGCCCCATGTAGCGTGGTCAGAGATGGCACATTGTGTTGGTTTTCTCTTGCTTTGTCATCTGGTCAACGTTCCGGGGATGTTGGGGGCTTTAGGGGGCTTCAGGCGTTGTTGGGGGTACTCTGTCAGCGAAACTACATTTCCCATGAGCACCCACTTCTCGCGCTCATTTCTGATTGGCTCCCATCATGGCAGCCATTTTGTGTATTCGCAGATCGAATATCCTACACAGGGCTTGGACTCTTCTTCTCTCCTTTGCCTACCAGATAAGTCTTAATTCTGTGTTTCTGTGGTGCGTTAATTATCATACACACTTTATTGTGGGTGTTTTGATACTTTGACCGTTTTGACTCTGTGAGAATGTCTACTCCGTTAGACCTTGGGGCTAAACCTAAGTCTAAGGATACTGGGGTGTCTGTGTCCCTCATTGCTCCTCATGTCAATTAGGGTTACCTATAGAATACTCAGGTCATATTTGCCCAGCTTGCGCTGCTGCCCCTGAATCCCCTGCTGGGGCCTCCAGCCATGCACTAGAGCCAATATGGATGCAAGAGTTTAAGGTTACTACCAGAGACCTCCGGTCCACCTTACAACTACTTCCAGCTGACACGGCCTCTAAGAAGGCTCTCCTGTCCTTCCTTTTCAGGGTTCTTCCCTGTTTGGGCCTGAACTTAAGGATCTCATCAATGAGGCCACTGGAGGGAAAAGTTCTCACCTCCCAGTGGTCCTAAGGAAGAAGGCACCTGTTTAAAGGAATTAGCTTTTTCGTTCCTTTCAAGTAGACTCATTCCAAGCGACCCAGACAGTTCCTCAGGCTCCTTCCTCCTCCTCCAAGCCTAAGCAGCAATGGAGAGCCAAGTCCTCCATGAAGACCAAGGCTTCCAAACCTCCTTCTGCATTACTCACTGAACCCGGGTCCCCACCCGCAGGTAGGTGGCCGTCTACGCCACTACCTCTCAGCTTGACAGGCCTCTGTGGTGGACCCATGGATTCTACAGGTGGTGGCCTCAGGAAACAGGATTCGCTTCACCTCCCTTTCTCCTCCAAGGACCTTTGTTTCTCGTTCTGCCTTGGGAGCAGCTTTCGAAGAAGCTATACAGGCCCTTCTGAACAAGGTGGTCCTGGAGCCGGTTACCCCTCAGGAGAGGGGCTTGGGATTCTACTCCAACCTCTTTGTGGTTTCCAAAAAGGTTGTGGGCTGTCATCCCATTTTGGATCTGAAAGACCTCCGCTCCTTTGTGGTCAGGTCCCAGTACCGTCAGTAGTCTCTGCGCACAGCGATAGCTGCCATGTCTCCTGGGGAATTTCTGGCCTCTCTGGACCTTCAAGATGCCTATCTGCACATCACCATTCATCCAGAGAGTCGGCAGTATCTCTGCTTTGCCTTCAACCGAGGGCACTTCCAGTTCTCTGCCCTCCCTTTTGGCCTGACTACGTCTCTGCAAGTCTTCAACAGAGTCCGGGGAGCCTTGATCTCTCTCCTGCATCAGAACGGCATCAGAGTGACTCCATATATGGACGTCCTCCTCCTGAAGGCCTCATCTCTGGATCCCCTTCACTAGCAGATGCAGGACTGCATTTATGCTCTCTCCCATCACGGGAGGATCATCAATTTGGACAAGTCAGACCTTGTTCCGTCTCAGAAGATGGCCTTTCTGGGCCTCCTCTTCGGCACTCATTGGGGGATGATGTTCCTCATGGACGAAGTAGCCTACAGTTTTTGCTTTCTTACAGGAGGGTGTGGATTAAGGGCCTCTTCTTGAGTTCCCTTAAGGTTCAGACTTCTGCTCTCTCTGTTTTCTTTCAGAGACGCATTGCTATTATTCCTGATGTCAAGGTTTTCTTCCAGGGCGTTGCTCATACTCGTCCTGTTTTCAAGTCTCCCGCTCCTCGGTGGGATCTTAACTTGGTTTTGGGCGTCCTTCAGCTCCCTCCCTTTGAGTACTTGGCTACTATTCCTCTGTGCCTACTGACATGGAAAATGGCCTTTCTCCTGGCGATCGTGTTTGTTCGCTGTGTTGCAGAGTTGCATGCTCTGTCTTACAGACCACCCTTTTTGGTGGTTCACAAGGGCAAGGCGGTGCTTCTCACTTCACAGGAGTTTCTCCAGAAGGTGGCTTCTGAGTTCCACATTAATTGGGAGATTGTGGTGCCTCCTTTCTGCCCTGACCCTACCTCTGACAGGGAGAAGGATCTCCACTTGTTAGACGTGGTGCTTTGTCTCAGGTTTTATGTCCATTCGACAGTCTGACACGCTGTTCAAGGTTCCTAGGGCAGGGAGATCTGCATCCGAGGTGACTATTGAGTCTTGGCTTAAGTCCACTATTTGTAAGGCTTACGAGCTAAGGAAGAAGAATGTTCCCTTTCGGGTCACGGCTCATTCTACTAGATCTATTGGGGCTTTTTGGGCTTGCAAGAATCAGGCCTCAGCTGATCAGTTGTGCAAGGCTGCCACTTGGTCATCTGTGCACACCTTTTCGAAGCACTACTGTGTTGAAGTGCTGGCATCGGCTGATGCCAGCTTCGAGAGGAAGACCCTGGAGGCAGTCTTGCCTGTCTAGGATCTTCTAGGTTTCTTCAGTGCTCCCTCACTTTTGAGCCCTGTTGGCTCTAGTTCAGTGTGCTGTGTAACAGTTCCTGGGGTGTTGTTACCCCTGTTCAGTGTCCATTGACACTTCTTTTGTTATTATTGGGCTCTCTGTGATCTGATGGTTCATATCTACTCTGGTGACTTTGGGGGCCTTGTGCCTGGTCCTTGCCTTACTTCCCGCCTCTGGGAAACTCAATGGTTAGACATCCAAAGTTACCAGTAACCTGTACTGTACGACAGAGAAAAGAGGTTTTTAGTCTTACCTGTTAAATCCTTTTTCCATACAGGTTACTGGTCTCCCACCCTGTTAAGGGACCATGCTTGGCTCTCCTGTGGCAGAACGTGGGGGTCCTTTGGGTTCATGCTCACAGGAGTCTTCTTTCCCTTCTTACTATCTATTTAATAGTTAGTGTCTCAAATCTTACTGAAGGTGATTGGCTAGCTGCAGCCAAGGAGGGAAGGTAGGCTCCACCCCTGCATTCAGTTCTAGAATTGTTCCTGCCTACTTAAAGGGGCAGATCGCCTACCCAAAGTTACCAGTAACCTGCATGAACTAAGAGAAAAGGATTTAACAGGTAAGACTAAAATCCTCTTTTTCATAAAAAGTTTACTGCTCCTCTAAAGACCTCAGAGGTATTACAGTGTGCTGACTATTATCTGTTTGTTGTTTCAGCCCAGAAGATTATGTGGACACACACAGTCCTTTACCTCCCGATCTGATGCAGCCAGATTGTACCAACATCATAGAGCTTCCATTCAGCATTCACGCCTTTCACCACCTCAGGGTACGTGTCCGTATACCCGACTGGCTTTTCTTCACCACCAACCAAATTCCTACGTAAGCTGGCTTCTGTTTACAGCAGCAAAACAAACTACAGCATTTTTGAGGGGTTCAGTGAGTGGCATCGTGCCCCCAGAAATATAGCAGTTTGTTTTGTTGTGGTAAATAAAACCCAGCTTATGCTGGGATTTGGTTGCACAAGGTCCTGGGTGTGTTCTTCATTCCTCTAACGAACAAGCGGCGCAGAGGATTTTCTCTAAGTGTAGTATTCAAATAAAGTTCTTCCTTCACCCACACCTTGTGTGTAAACTCTTAGGAAATATACTCACATTCTTCTGAGGCTATAACCAGCCTCCAGGGATCTTCACTTTGACTGGCTCACTCCCCAGTCTGGTATCCTTGGCACAACTCCAGTTTAAATCCAAAGGCAACAAGTAAAATTGTGGAGGTGCTAGTCAGCGCTGGGTAACTGAGAAAACCCAGCGCTTAAACTTAACACCACCTCTTATTTTGGAATCACCTGTAGGATATGTTGGCTCAAAACCAGACAAACAGAGGAGAAAACAAAAATCTCCAGTGACACCAGTTGTTAGAAATCCCAGGTATACTCTGGATAAACTGAAAACTTTTAATAAAACATATATAAAATAACAAGCAAAAGAAGGTTTGTTTATACAATATTATAAATAAAAATCAATCAAGATTGACAATAGTTTAAAAGAAAAAATACTGGCTTCTTCATTCCTCTGCCTATGTAGTTCAGCCATACGCAAGACTGAGGTTAAATCTGAACCGGATCAGAAGTAAAGTGCATGATATTGTAATCCTGAGTGTGTGTCCATTCATACTACTTGCCCCCAAAAATTGCTGGCCATCATTCTTCTTGTGCATTCTGTTTAGCATAATTATTACTGGCCTCGAGGTAAATTGACTAGGTCAGTGGTAGGCAACCTTTGTGTCTCCAGCATTTGGGAACTACAAATCCTCTCGTCCCCAAACAGCCATTGGCTGGTTAACAATGATGGGAATTGTAATCCCCAGATGGAGAGCCATAGGTTACGTACCCCTTGTCTACTTTCAATTGTAATATGTCTGTTTTTTTTTTTTAACTAGGGCATTCAGGAGAGGTTGAACCTTTCAGCTCCTTTGTTGCCTAAGGAAGATCCAATCTTCAGTTCATTGTCCCGTCGGTTGGGAAGAACTGTTGAAGACTTGGGACACAGGATACATGAAAGCCTTTTAAAGGTACTGCATAAGCTTACAACTATTACCTCCCAAGTACCCTAATTTCCAGGTAGAGACCCTAGTTTTGGCTCGCTTTCCCACCTTTCATCTCAAGTGTTAAATTGGAATTTTAAGGATATACAATTCAGTAGATTGATGAACACATTGTCTCCAAAACATCAGCATTCTGGTGTGAGGCTGGGCAAGCTACATCCCTCTTTGAAGGCATTTTTGAATTAACCTAGAAATTAAATTTGATTCAAAGTTCAGAAATTGGTTTTAAACAAAGAAAACACATTTAATTCATGGAGACAATAGTGAGCAATTGTTGACGATCAGTTTACCTTGCTTGTTGCTAGTGTGTTTGTAGACCTCTACCACAGCTATCGAGGATGGGTTGTAATTTGCTATTGTTTACAGTGTTTGTGTGACTGCTGAGTCAGTGCCGGGAACCAGCAGTTAATGAACTTGTCTCTTCTACAGTTAGTGTTACTGGTTATCGGTGGCAGAAAACCGCATGGAAAATGAAATTGTCGGAAACAATGCTGAGAGATGTTTAAAGGGATAGCAATACTTAAAAATTACTATCCCTCATCTTGTAGGCAATAAAAAACTGAATAAAATGACACCAGCGGCATCTCTCAAACCTTTATGGTCTGAGAGATATCTGCTTTCAAAGTTCCCTCTCCCCTGACGTCAGCATTCTAGCTGACAGCAAGGGAATCCGTTTCCGGGACCGGTGGCGGCTCTGCAGCAGTGCGGAGATATCGTTAATAAAAAAGAAATCCTTAACTTAAAAGGTCTTCTACGTGTGCTTGCAAACCAAGCACACATAGAAGACCATTTTAATAAAGGATGTCTTTTTTATTAACATGATCTCTGCACTGCTGAAGAGCTGCCGGCTGATCCCAGGAGAGGATTTCCCTGTAGAATGCTGACGTCAGGGGAAAAGGCAAACTGCTGAACTTTAAAAGTGGATATCTCTCAAACCATAAAGTTTTGAGAGATGCTGCTGGTGTAATTTTACTCCGTTTTTTATTGTCTACAAGATGAGGGATAGTAATTTTTAAGTTTTTTTTAAGTATTACTATCCCTTTAATTCAAATGTTATTGTAATTCATACTTGCATTTTTTGGGTTTACTACATCCATGGCCTGAAATGTTGGTGGCTCTGCTTATACCACATTCTATCAAAGCTTGTGGTCAGCTGACCAGTGCGGACCATTGACTCAGCAGCACTACTCTAAAATTTAAGATCATGGAGTACTGCACACAAAGAATGCAAGTTTTGAGCTGCAATAAATTTTAAAAGCACTGCAAATTGTACTTAACCCTTTGAGTGCCAGAGGGGTACGCAACACATTAATGAAATGTCACTTTTTAGTATTACTAGTTATCAGCGGCAGAAAACTGCATGGATGCTTGTGTTGCTTATATTTATCCAGTGGAAAGACCATTACTTTCCACACATGGTCTTGTATCTAAAGGGTTAACAGTGCTGTAAACTGTACTTATGAAATTTTTTTTTTACATCACATATATTCAGTAAATGTAAGTTTCCATACCTCAGTAGAAATGTTATTACTGTCCATATGCACAAAACAAATGAGATTAAGTCTGAATCAAATCAACGGTTCCATTGGAGAGAAAATCCACATTATGCTCGACTGGAGACCTCTAGCATTCAAGTTATAAAGTCCCATTTAACTCTTCAAGAACCAGAGGGGTACCAAACACGCTGCACACCCCTCTGGCACATGAAGGGTTAAACCAGCGGGAATGCTGGTAATGATTTTGTCATCCTTTTCGTCTCTATGGAACAGTGATTTGATGTAGATTTGCTTCTTATACATTGTACGTATTGCTGTGCATGTGCTGTTTTTCATTTAATTGGGAGAAGCAATTTTGCTGTGCACTACTCTCTTCCTGCTGTGCTTTAAAGTGTCAGTAATGGCTGTTTTAACTTTATTTAATATTGTAGAGATTACAAAAATAAAGTATTTGGAGAAAGTGCCATCTCTCAGACCCTTACGGTTTGAGAGATATTCACTGCTAAAGTTTCCCTTTTCCTGCTGACAGCAGGAGATTCGAGTCGGCCGACTCGATTCGGCTCTTCAGCAGAGCCAAAAGCGCGATATTTAAAAAGAACCACTTCAATGGAACGGCCTACAAAGTGTGCTTGCAAACCAGGGACACTTTGTAGACCGTTCCAATGAAGTAATTCTTTTTAAATAACGCTATTTCGACTCTGCTGCAGAGCCGCCAGCTGGTCCCAGGACCGGGATCTCCTGCTGTCAGCACAGCGCTGATGCCTGGAGAAGGGGAGGTGGGGGGGACTTTACATACGAATATCTCTCAACTTTCTCCACTTTCTCCAAATACTTTATTTTAGTAACCTCTACAATATTAAATAAAGTTAAATACGGGCATTACTGACCCTTAAAAGGTGAATTAACAACCCCTAATAACAACACACACACCACACACACCTGCCTTACTATGCCTAACAAATCCAAATGGCCCTTATACAATTAGAACTTGTGCCTTTGTTCAATAGGTAACATCTTCAGTTAGTCCTGGATTTGTTGCCCATGGAGGTGGCCATGACAGTTGCCTATTTATTTATTTATTTTCAGACTGAAGCGAGCATGGTCTGAATTAACCCTTTAAGTGCCAGTAGGGTGCAAAGTGCAGTGCCAAGCAGTAAGTTTCACACCCATCTGGTCCTCAAATGGTGCAGTATTACAGTTTGATGAACTTTGATCCTTCTGGCTAGTGTCATGTCTGCCTCCATGGATATGGCGTAAAGGACTGTGTGAAGATGTTATTTCTTGATTCAAGGAACAAGGAAAAATCAGAGGGGTCATTAGGGTTTTCTGGCCATAGTAGGGTGAGTAGGTGGTAATTTGAGATGTTACTTCCCCTTTAAACTGTGTGTGTGTCTGTCTGTGTGTGTCTGTCTGTCTGTGTGTGTCTGTCTGTCTGTGTGTGTCTGTCTGTGTGTGTCTGTCTGTGTGTGTCTGTCTGTGTGTGTCTGTCTGTGTGTGTCTGTCTGTGTGTGTCTGTCTGTGTGTGTCTGTCTGTGTGTGTCTGTCTGTGTGTGTCTGTCTGTGTGTGTCTGTCTGTGTGTGTCTGTCTGTGTGTGTCTGTCTGTGTGTGTCTGTCTGTGTGTGTCTGTCTGTGTGTGTCTGTCTGTGTGTGTCTGTCTGTGTGTGTCTGTCTGTGTGTGTCTGTCTGTGTGTGTCTGTCTGTGTGTGTCTGTCTGTGCCTGTCTGTCTGTGCCTGTCTGTCTGTGCCTGTCTGTCTGTGCCTGTCTGTCTGTGCCTGTCTGTCTGTGCCTGTCTGTCTGTGCCTGTCTGTCTGTGCCTGTCTGTCTGTGCCTGTCTGTCTGTGCCTGTCTGTCTGTGTCTGTCTCTCTGTGTCTGTCTGTCTGTGTCTGTCTCTCTGTGTCTGTCTGTCTGTCTGTGTCTGTCTGTGTCTGTCTGTGTCTGTCTGTGTCTGTCTGTGTCTGTCTGTGTCTGTCTGTGTCTGTCTGTGTCTGTCTGTGTCTGCCTGTGTCTGCCTGTGTCTGCCTGTGTCTGCCTGTGTCTGCCTGTGTCTGCCTGTGTCTGCCTGTGTCTGCCTCTGTCTGCCTCTGTCTGCCTCTGTCTGCCTCTGTCTGCCTGTGTCTGCCTCTGTCTGCCTCTGTCTGCCTCTGTCTGCCTCTGTCTGCCTCTGTCTGCCTCTGTCTGCCTGTGTCTGCCTCTGTCAGAACAATTGTCCCCTCTGCTTGAGAACAACCCGTAAGTCTGTGCCCCTGAGCCACAAACTGTGTGTTACACATGCATTCTCCATGAAGACCCTTTGTCAGGATTTTAATACTGATACAGTGGTCTGGGGGGAAGGGGCTGCATTACGCAAGATAAGGAGCTGTCCTACCTGATGCAACAGACATTCACTGGAGGAGCGTTGGGGTCTCTTTCTTTCTTAGCTTCCCTTTAACTCTTTGAGTGACAAAGGGGTATCCGATGTTAACTTGTTCAGTTAAATACATGTCTGCCTTGACTCGACACTCTTCTTCAACAATTGAGATTTTAAAGGGAAAACATCACTTAATATTGAGGAAAAAAAATTATGTTTTGCAGGGCGGATCAGCATCAATCCCCCAACTGCTGAGATGTTTAATTCAGAAGTTATTCCGTACTTGCATTTTAGTGTGTAGTACATCCGTGGCCTGAAATGTTAGTGGCGCTGCTGATACCACATTCTATGGAAGTGCGTCAACTGACCAGAGCTGTCCATAGACTGTTGTAGCAACAGCGCCACTAGAAAATGTAAGGTCTTAGAGGTACTGCATCCAAAAAATGCAAGTTTTGAGCTGCACTAACTTTTGAATTAAACATTTCCCTGTAGTGAGAGTACCTTTTTTTTACTTATCAAGATAAAATCTGCAATAAATATTTTTGTTCAGTGTTAAACATCACTATCCCTTTAATGACTGAGATTTTTTTTTTTTTTTTTAATTTATATTTACAAATCTTCTTGTCTTATTCCAGAATACCACTTCCTGGGTTCTGTATAACATGGCCTCATTCTATTGGAGGATAAAGAATGAACCATACCATGTTGTGGAGTGTGCTATGAGAGCACTTCATTTTTCTTCTAGGTAAGCACTCACCATGGATGGGAACTGGTTGTGTTCAGCATTTTCCAAAACTGGCTGATCTCTGCAGGGCTTTCAGTGTATTAAAGGAACACTAGAGATACTAGGAATGTGGCACAAGTATAGACTCATCCATACCCTGCCAGTCATTTCTCTCCCGGACAGGTAAGCGATCCTCGAGTGATGCAAAAAGAATCATGTTCTCAACTCAGGATATGATAACCAGTACTTAACCCTTTAATGACTCATGACTGTCCTGGGTTGGCGTGCAATAAGGACCCATGACATGCCAGGGCGCTCTGAGCGGTTAAACACGGAGTCAAAAGTTTTTCCCTTACAGCCTTTTTCCATCACGTCGGCCACTGTTCACCGAGATCAGAAAGCAGGTCACTTGACCAGACGGATTGTAGTGGGGGACAATATTGTGTGTGTCAGTTTAAGGAAAACCTTTTGAATCTCTGTGAACTGTGAATGACGTGATGGAAGGGGCTGGAGGAGGAACCTTTGACTCTATTTTCAAGAACACTACAAAGATACAGAGAGTACGAAAGATACTATGCTTTGTATAAAAGTACCTCAAACAATCTCATTATGTTTATATCATGACATTACTATCTCTTTAAGTACTGGTCATCATATCCTGAGTGAAATACATGATTATTTTTACATCACTCCAGGACCCCTTATCGGTCTGGGAGAGAAACGATGGGCAGGGTGTGGATGAGTCTGTACTCATGCCAAATTCCTAGGATCTCTGAGCAAACGAATGGGTCATTACCGGTGTCGCTGCACCCCACAGATTTAGAGAAACTGGCTATGGATAAGGGTGGAATGCAAATCCTGGTCTACTGTATTTGCTGGATATTTGTGGAGAGCAGCACAATTATCTCTGGATATGGGAGTCTGCCTGGAAGAGGTCCAACTGAAGAACTTTTCAGTTAAAATCTTAGAAACAACACTGCTAGGAAACCTCAAGTACTCTTTGGAGAACAGGCCTAGAAAATGTTGCCTCAATCCTATCTGACTCCAGATAAACATCACAAGATTAATCATAATAATCCTGACTTCTGATTTACAAATTGTGGGGAATTAGTCATCTTCTTTCATACCTGATGGACCTAAATGATGAAGACTTTGCACCTACACTACCGTTCAAAAGTGTGGGGTCACTTAGAAATGTCCTTGTTTTCCATCAAATGAGTTGCAAAATGAATATGCAATTACAGTCAAGACACTGACAAGGTTAGAAATAATAATTTCTCTGTCGTCCAATACAGGTTACTTTTAACTTTGTGTAGGCGATAGGCAGGAACAATTCTGAGACTTGACTGCTGGGTGGAGCCTACCTCCTCTCCTTACGTTGCATCTAGCCAATCCCCAACCAGTAAGATTTGTTCCTTGGTCAAGACACAAGCAAGAGAACAGTTCTGCTATAGTTTTAGCTTTTTTATTATTTTTCTGTTACAAATGGGATAACTCCATTAGACAGATTACCATCACTGAAAATTCCCATCACCCAAATGTGGATCGCTCAGTTTACCAGGTGCTTTTGTGGACCTAAGCCCTGGGGGGAAAATCTTGGCTGCAAGTTCTTTCCCCAGGAGTTGCCCACTGAGGCTTCTTCTTAATCTATAGTAATCTGAAGACAGAAGATCTGCTGGAAAAGGGGAGCACCCTTTGAGTGCTGAGGTCCACATATCCCATACTTCCCCTCTGCACAGGGGTCTCAATTGGAGTTCCTATTACAAACTCATGCACTCACTGGGTTTATCTGTATGTCTGTGAGGTGTTTGGAGCAAGTTTCTGTGGTAACAACCCCTTTGCTGCTGGTTAGCATCCTTTTTGGGAGTTGTGGGCACTTTCCCTACTGGAACTAGTGTTTATTGGGTCTACTGACTTCTTCTAGTGGGCTTTTGAGTGGTTTTACTTTTTGGTATTCACCTTGTTAACTTTCTGCTCCGCATCTTTAACCCCTTAACGACATGTGCCGTACTATGACCGTCACGGTCCTTGAAATACTTAAGGACCGATGGCGGTCATAGTACATCACGTACTTTTTACTTACAGAGCTCTACCGGGAGCGCTGTAAGTAAAAATGGGGCCTGAAATTGACCGCTCCAAGATCGGAGTGATCTCTATCAGGCCCCAAAGTGACGCGCCGATACACGCAACAGGTCACGTGTACCGACGTGTCGATGTGGTTCAGTGCGGTCCTTATGGGATGGAAACGTCCCAGGACCGCCGGTCGCTAAGGGGTTAAGGCACGCGTTTACCACATAGACGCCATTGCTCCATTCACTTCTATGGGACGTTACAGTTTGGGACATGTCTCTGCAACCGCTGCACATAACAAGGTCAGAGACTGCTCATTTTGTTGGTTTACCCTTACTCTGTTATCCGGTCAACGTTCTGGGCATGTTGGGGGCCTTAGGTGACTTCAGGCACTGTTGGGGGTACTCCTTCAGAGAAACTACGATTCCTGTGAGTACTTGCTTCACATTGTTTTGTAGCTTCTGGCGATATTTCATGCCCTCCATCACTGGACACAGCAACTGGAGGATTGCCTGGTCAGGGTACAGTCGGACAACACCACAGTGGTAGCCTACATCAACAAGCAAGGCGGCACAAGAAGTCTCGCAGCTTGGCTAGAGGTCAAGGCTGTTTTATCATGGGCAGAGCAGCATGTCCCTGCCATTTCCGCAGTTCATATTCCTGGCGTAGACAATGTTCTCGCAGACTTCCTCAGTCGGCACATGGTGGACAGCGGGGAGTGGGAACTGCATTCAGAGGTGTTCAACCTCATCGTCCAGCAGTGGGGTCTTCTGTGCATTGACCTGATGGTACCCGGCTTGACAGGAATGTTCCAACCTTCTGCTCTCGTTGGGCGGATCCCCTGGCTCTGGCAGCGGATGTCTTGTCGATCCCATGGATATTTTCTCTGGCTTATCTATTTCCTCCAATTCCCCTGTTGAACAGGGTGCTATAGAAACTGAGACTGGAGCACTGCTTGGTTTCCAGAGCTTCTAGCTTCAATTTCCCTCATGTCCGGATCTTCTTCTGCAAGGTTACCTCTGGAAGGAAGACATTCATCATCTGGCTTTGACGGCATGGAGGTTGAATCCTCAATTTTGAAGAAGGGTTTTTCTTCTGGTGTGGTGTCTACTATGCTTAGTGCTCGTAAGCCTGTTTCCTCTAAGGCCTACCATAGAGTTTGGTCTACCTTTCTATCTTGGTGTGCTGACAAAGGCCCGTCTCAGGATTTTGACCTTCCTACAGTGCTTTCCTTCCTCCAGGATGGTGTGGATTAAGGGTCTTAGTCTGAGTTCCCTTAAGGTTCAGACTTCTGCGCTCTCTGTCTTCTTTCAGAGGCGTCTTGCTATCATTCCTGATGTCAAGGTTTTCTTTCAGAGTGTTGCGCATATCCATCCTGTGTTTAAGTCCCCTGCTCCTCAGTGGCACCTTAACTCGGTTTTGGGAGTGCTTCAGCATCTTCCTTTTCAGTCTTTGGCTGCCATTCCTCTACGTATGCTAACGTGGAAGAAGGCTTTTCTCCTGGAGATAGTTTCTGTTCACCGAGTCATGGAGCTGCATGCCCTGTCTTGTAGACCACCCTTTTTGGGTTTTCACAAGGACAAGGTGGTGCCTGAGTTCCACATTAATCAGGAGATTGTGGTCCCTAACTCTATTTCTGATAAGGAGAAGGATCTTCATCTGCTGCATGTAGTTCGTTGTCTTAAGTACTATGTGCATCGCACTGAGTCCTTGTTGCAGTCTGACACTCTTTTTGTCATTCCTGAGGGTCCTAGGGCAGGGAATCCTGCTTCCAAGGTTACCATTGCTGCTTGGGTCAAGTCCACGATTCGTAAGGCTTACGAACTTTGGAAGAAGCCCGTTCCCTTCAGGGTCACAGCTCATTCTGCAATTGGGGCTTCTTGGGCCTACAAGAATCAGGCCTCCGCTGATCAGTTGTACAAGGCGGCCACTTGGTCGTCTGTGCATACCTTTTCCACCATACCTTCTGGAGCTGACTGGCCAGCTGAAGCCAAGGAGGGAAGGTAGGCTCCACCCCCTGCAATCAATTGTAGAATTGTTCCTGCCTACTTAAAGTGGCGGACTACCTGCCCAGAGTTACCAGTAACCTGGATGGACTAAGAGAAAAGGATTTAATAGGTAAGACTAAAATCCTGTTTTTTTTAATTTAAATTATAATTGTGTCCTTCAGATGTTGCTTTTGTAGAAGAATGCTCCATTTGCAGGAATTACAGCCTTGCAGACCTTTGGCATTCTGGTTGTCAGTTTGTTGAGGTAATGTGAAGAGTTCACCCCATTCTTCCTGAAGTTCCTCTCACAATTTGGATTGGCTTGATGGGCACTTCTTAAGTACCATATGGTCAAGCTGCTCTCACAGCATAAACAAGGACATTTCTAAGTGACCCCAAACTTTTGAACGGTAGTGTACATGTTGCTTGGGTCTGCTGGGGCATCCTGTCACAGGCCTCATGCCTGTTTACTTTTCTGCAGCAAGATTAACAATTGCCTCTAGCTGGCTCGAACTGAAACGGTCTGAAATAAGTACAAGACTGAACCATGTATGCAAAATGTAATGGCCGTGTGTGGTATCCTACGAAAATCTGATGGCTATAGACTACTTACAGGCTGGCAGGTGCTTATCACTGAAGGATGATGTTATCTCTCTTCCAGGCCATGAGCATCTCTCTGTCCACATGAGGGCTTTTTAATTCTTTTAACCCTTTTTAATCAAACTGTTAGATCTTGTGACTCTCTGGTGGAAGAGCAAAGGTAGGGATTAACGTTCTGATCTGGTGATTTTGCTGCATCATATAAAGTTACCCTGTTATGTTATTGTTTACCTTCTGTTGCTGTTCCAACTGTTATATTAACTGTTAGGGTAATTCATGTTATGTACCTCCTTTAACGGAGCAGTAAACATTTTTTTATGAAAAATTATGTTTCACTGTCGTCCAATACAGGTCACTGGTACTCTGGGAGGTGATCCGCCCCTTTAATAGGCAGGAACAATTATGCAAATGACTGCAGTGGGCGGAGCCTCCCCTCCTACTTAAGCTGCCTTCAGGCCAGAGCCACTAGATTGATTTGTTCCTGTGTGCTGTGCACACCAGGTGGAGAACATCTTTGCAATTCATCTTAGTGTTTTGTTATTTTTACTCAAATATGGAATACCACCATTAGGAGGGTGACCATGGCTGTGAATTGCCCTCCTTAAAGTGGCTGGTGCAGCTTCCAGGGATTTTCTGTGGACCTTATGCCCTGAAGAGGGAACAGCTTGAGTCAAACAGCTTCCCTGCTGAGGAATTTACCTCTGGTCTATTCCCACTTTATCATGGTCACCTGAAGACAGAAGTCCTGCAGAAAGGTGAGCCACCCCTTGAGTGCTGAAGGTCCACTTGTCCCCACAGTGTCCCTTTGATGGGCTTGTATTTGGGAGTTTGCATTGCACTCCAGCACTCATAGGGTGTTTTATTTGCATTTATCATGTTTATGCAATTTCTGTGGTATTCTCTGGGTTTTGGAGCTTTGGGTACAGTTTTACTTATGTTTCTCATGTATTGGGTAACTGTTTTGCACTTTTTAATGTTCAGTGGGACTTTATTAAAATTTAGTGTTCCGCGCCTTTAAGCGCGTCTTTTCCCGCTTAGACGCCATTGCTCCTTTACTCTCTATGGGATTTCACAGTGTGGGACATATCTCTGCAACCGCTTGTCACAGCAACTTCAGAGATGGCTCATTTTACTTCTAAGCTCCTGCTCTATCATCCGGTGTATGTTTACAGAGTGTGGGGAGTTCAGGGGAGCTTCGGGCACTGTTTGGGGTACTTCTGAGAGAAAACTACATTTCCCATGAGCGCCCGGTTCGCGCTCGTTTCTGATTGGCTGACCTGACGGCCGCCATTTTGTGGTGTTCTTTCTCAGCGAGTATACTACGCAGGGACCGAGCCTTCTCTCCTCTCAGCAGATTAACCCTTCGCTGGCCAGATAAGTCCGTTTTTAGGCATTTCTGGGGTGAAACTTTAATCTTTCACACTTTTACTGGGTGATATTGTTTAGTGGTGTATATTGACGCTGTGAGCATGTCTACTCCACTGGAGCCAGGGGCGAGACCCAAGACTAAAGAGGCTGGGGTGTCTGTTCCCCCCATTGCGCTTTGCTCCTCTTGTCACTCTGGGCTGCCTAGAGATTGTTCTGGTGATTTATGCCCTAAATGCACTGATTGTCGTGATAGCAACCCTGGGCTTCCCAGCCATGCTATTGAGCCAACTTGGGTGAAAGAGTTTAAAGCTGCCACTAGGGATCTCAGATCCACACTCCAACTCTTTCCCTCTCAGGTACAGGGGGCTCTCCAGGTTTGGCAGACCCCCTCCACTATCAGGACTTCCCTGCCTAAGCCACAGGGAGCTCCTGATGTGTCTGATTCTTCTGAGGAAGAACTATTACAGGATTCTGATGCTGAGGAAGGCACAGTTATTGAGTCTACCAGGTCCATTGGGGACCCTTATGAATGTGACCCTGAGGTTTCGGCTGAGGGTCTGGTTAGAGCTGTGATAACTACGCTCAACCTTCCTCTGACTCAGGAATCTATTCGTGATCCAACTGACGTTTTCCAAAAACCATCTAGGGCTGTTGTATGTTTTCCAACTAACCCTACCCTTGCCCGTCTAGTCTCTGAGGCGTGGAGGAATCCTGACAAATCCTCCTCTGTGTCTAAAAAGTTTGCCAAACTTTACCCTTTTCCTGAGACTGAACTGGCAAAATGGGTTCATCCTCCCAAGGTGGATGCTCCTGTTTCCAGGCTGTCCAAATCTACTGCCTTAGCTGTCTCTGATGCCTCTGCCCTGCAGGATTGGACGGACAAAAAGCTAGAACTTTCTCTTAAGTCTATTTTTGCCTCCATTGGCACTGCCATGCGTCCAACCTTTGCAGTGGCGTGGGTTAATAGAGCTATTGCGGCCTGGACTGAACGACTGACTGAGGCAGTCCGCCAGGATGCACCGGTATCTGAGCAGTTGCAGCTACTTGCTAACATTACTGAAGCACAAAATTATGTTGCTGATGCTGCCTTTGATGCTGTGCGCATGATGGCGAGGGCCTCCACTTCTTCTGTGGTGGCCAGACGTGCCCTTTGGCTGAAAATTTGGTCTGCTGATACAGCCTCTAAGAAAGCCTTGCTTTCCTTACCCTTTCAGGGGAACTTGCTATTTGGTTCTGAACTTAAGGAAATGATCAGCGAGGCTACTGGTGGTAAAAGTACTCTTCTACCCTCAGTCTTCAAGAAGAAGTTTCCAGCCAAACGCAATCGGTCCTTTCGTTCCTTTCAGACTGAGACACGCTCCACGTCCCAGACGGGTCCGTCCTCTGCGCGCTCCTCCTCCAAGCCCAAGCAGTCCTGGAAGCCCAAAGTTGCCCCCAAGGCCAAAACCTCCAAGACTGCTTCGCCATGACTCACCGAACCCGGGTCCGCATCCGGCAGTGGGTGGACGTCTCCGCATCTTTCGCCGGACTTGGGAGGAGTCAGTGGCGGACCCATGGGTCATTCAGGTGGTATCAGAGGGATACAGGATCCCTTTCTCTTCCCTTCCTCCTTTTCGGTTCCATTTTACTCGTCCTTCTCAGGAACCTACAAAAAGACGTCTGTTCGACGACGCTATTCAGGATCTCTTGGACAAGGAGGTCCTGGAGTTGGTTCCTCCAGAGGACACAGGTTCAGGATTTTATTCCAACCTGTTCGTGGTGGCCAAAAAGGACGGAGGTGCTCGTCCCATTTTGGATCTCAAAGATCTCAATTCCTATGTTGTGAGTTCCCACTTCTGCCAGGAGTCCCTGCGCTCTGTGATTGCAGCAATGTCTCCAGGGGAGTTCCTTGCCTCCCTGGACCTTCAGGATGCTTATCTTCACATCCCTATTCATCCAGAGAGCAGGCGGTATCTCAGGATTGCCTGCCACAGGGGACACTTTCAGTTTTCAGCTCTTCCCTTTGGGCTGACTTCGGCCCCTCAGGTTTTTCAGAGGGTGTTGGGTTCCTTGATAGCGGTACTTCATCAAGAAGGTGTCAGGGTGACCCCCCTACATGGACGATCTCCTCCTGAAAGCCTCCTCAGCGGAGCTTCTCCAACGACAACTACAGCTGTGTATTCACACTCTGAACCGTCACGGCTGGATCCTGAATCTGGACAAGTCAGACTTGGTCCCATCTCAGAGGCTTGTTTTCCTGGGTCTCCTGTTCGACACTCGCCAGTGCATGGTGTTTCTACCGGAGGAAGTGGCTCATCAGATAGCCATCCGAGTGGCTGGGATCCTGGAGCTGGACAGCGTTCCAGTGCCGAAGTTGACGTCTCTGGTGGGGAAGTTCATTTCCACGATCGAAGCGGTACCATTTGCCATGGCTCACTCCAGGGAACTTCAGAGGTTTGTGATCCAGACGTGCAAGAATCATCCAGATCATCAGCATCTGTCAGTTTCTCTGCCTCCTCATGTGGAATAGAGTCTGCACTGGTGGTTGGATCTCTCCCATCTCCTGAAAGGGAGATCCTTTCAGGTTCCCTGTTGGACCACGGTTACAACGGATGCCAGCATCCGGGGATGGGGTGCTGTGTTGGGTCGTTTCAGTGCTCAGGGGAAATGGGGACTGGAGGAATCTCTTCTCTCCATCAATGTTCTGGAACTGCGTGCCATCCGGCTTGCCCTGAGACACTGGGAGTCTCAGCTGGAAGGTTGTCCAGTCAGAGTGGAGTCCGACAACGCCACCGCAGTGGCCTACATCAACAGGCAAGGCGGCACAAGAAGTTGCACCGCCTGGTTGGAGGTCAAGGATATTTTATCTTGGGCAGAAGATCACGTGCCTGTCATTTCTGCAGTTCACATTCCAGGCGTAGACAACGTCATGGCAGACTTTCTCAGTCGTCACACAGTCGACAGCGGAGAATGGGCTCTTCATCCAGAGGTGTTTCACCTACTCGCCCAGAGGTGGGGGGTGCCTGTAGTGGACCTGATGGCTACCAGACACAACAGGAAGGTGCCGGTGTTTTGCTCCCGGCGGAGGGACCCTCTTGCTCTAGCAGTGGATGCATTGTCAATTCCTTGAGATTTTCCTCTGGCTTACATCTTCCCTCCTCTTCCTCTATTGATCAGAGTCATCCAGAAGTTGAAGCAGGAGCGTTGTCCTGTCATCCTGATCGCTCCAAACTGGCCTCGCCAGTCCTGGTATCCGGAGTTGATGGCCATGTCAGTGGCGTAACCGTTTCCACTCCCTGCCCGTCCGGATTTACTTCTTCAAGGATATCTATGGAAGGAGGATGTTCAGCATCTCCATTTGATGGCATGGCGGTTGAATTCTCGATTCTAGAGAAGAAGGGATTTTCTCCTTCAGTGGTGTCGACGATGCTCAGTGCTCGTAAGCCTGTGTCCTCCAAGATCTATCATCGTATCTGGGCCACCTTTGTGGCTTGGTGTACTGATCGGAAGGTGTCCCTAGACTTCCATCTTCCCACTGTCCTGGCTTTTTTGCAGGATGGTGTTGAAAAAGGGCTCAGTCTGAGTTCCCTCAAAGTCCAGACTTCTGCTTTGTCTGTGTTTTTCCAGGAAAGGCTTGCTATCCTTCCTGATGTGAAAGTTTTCTTCCAAGGTGTGACTCATGTTCGGCCTGCCTTTAAGAGTCCTGCTCCCCAGTGGGACCTCAATTTGGTGCTGGGAGTTCTCCAGCGACCCCCGTTTGAATCCTTGGCTTCCATTCCATTACGTCTCTTGACTTGGAAGATGGCCTTCCTTTTGGGTATTGTTTCAGTTCGCCGGGTAGCAGAGTTACAAGCTCTGTCTTGTAAACCTCCTTACCTGGTGTTCCACAAGGATAAGGCTGTGCTTCGCACTACCAAGGAATTCTTACCCAAGGTTGTATCTGAGTTTCACATCAATCAGGAGATTGTGGTTCCCTCTTTCTGCCCTAATCCTTCATCTGACAAGGAACGAGATCTCCATTTGTTGGATGTGGTGCGTTGCCTCAAGTTTTATGTTCATCGCACCGAGTCTATCAGGAAGTCTGACGCCCTATTCGTCATTCCTGAGGGGCCTAGGGCAGGGAGACCGACTTCCAAGGTTACTATTGCCTCTTGGATTAAGGCTACCATTCGTGAAGCCTATAAGTTGCGGAATAAGCATGTTCCCTTCCGGGTGACTGCCCATTCCACCAGATCTATTGGGGCCTCTTGGGCCTACAAGAATCAGGCATCTGCTGAACAACTGTGCAGAGCAGCCACTTGGTCCTCTGTGCACACATTTTCAAAGCACTACCGA
This sequence comes from Rhinophrynus dorsalis, assembly GCA_037306005.1. Lineage (NCBI taxonomy): Eukaryota > Metazoa > Chordata > Amphibia > Anura > Rhinophrynidae > Rhinophrynus > Rhinophrynus dorsalis. Next base: position 484,198,805 of record CM074722.1, read on the forward strand.
GTTGATGTACTGGCCTCGGCTGATGCTAGTTTTGGGAGGAAGGTCCTGGAGGCAGTTTTGCCTGTCTAGGCCTTCTGTCTGTGGTTCTTGGTGCTTCTTTACTGTTGAGCCCGGTTGGCTCTGGTTCCGTGTGCTGTGTTAGTTCAGGGGTTGTTTTCCCCTGGTTGGTGTCCGTTGACACTTACATTTTGGGCTATGTAATTAACTGGTTCATAGCAGTTCTAGTGACTTGGGCCTTGCGCCTGGTCCTTGCCTTACTTCCCGCCTCTGGGTCAGCTCAATGTTTGTACATCCCAGAGTACCAGTGACCTGTATTGGACGACAGTGAAAATAGGATTTTAGTCTTACCTGTTAAATCCTTTTCACTTAGTCCATACAGGTCACTGGTCTCCCACCCTGTCAAGGGACCATGCTTGGCTCTCCTGTGGCATTCAGTGGGAGACCTTCGGGGCATGCTCAAAGGAGTCTTCCTTCTTGCTTACCTATGGTCAGTTTTAGTGTCTCAAATCAATCTAGTGGCTCTGGCCTGAAGGCAGCTTAAGTAGGGGGAGGCTCCGCCCACTGCAGTCATTTGCATAATTGTTCCTGCCTATTAAAGGGGCGGATCGCCTCCCAGAGTACCAGTGACCTGTATGGACTAAGTGAAAAGGATTTAACAGGTAAGACTAAAATCCTATTATTGTAAGGCATTTCCTGTTGAGTAAAATAAGGGTCCTTCCACTGCTGAGAGATGCATATTTTCAGAGTTATTACAGTTTAAACCCAGTGGTCCAATTCTAATTAGTTATTCTATTGGAGAGGAAAGTCAGTGACATACAGGTCTCCATATTATGTGTAGAAACTGCTGAGTCACTTCCTGTCAGTTAAAGCTGTAAGTAAACACACAGTAAATTCACTTCCTGATTATTTGAACCATTATAAATGTTGAATAAAACAACTGACATCAATGGGAGTGACCTTGTTTTACTCAACAGGAAAAGCTCTATAATATATACAATTTCATAAAAAAAAAAGTTTACTTCTCCTTTAATCCTTTGAGTGCCAGATAGGTATCCAAATCATTGCAACGCAATGCTTGGATAAATCTCTGGCACTGAAAGGGTTAACTTCATAGATTTCATATTAAGAAAAATCAATAAACAAGAATAAAGATTTTAGTTAACCCCTTCGCGTCCTGTGACGTTCCCGGACCATCATGCTGGTCCGGCACTTAAGGACCAGTGACGGTCCTGGTACGTCACGTACTTTTACTCACCGCGCTCCTGCAGGAGCATGGTGACTAATACCGGGGACTGAAATTGATCGCTCCAAGACCAGAGAGATGTCTTTCAGTCCTTCGTTCGACGTGCCGCCCCACGTGATCAGTCACGTGGGACGGCACGTCGAACTCGCCTATCTGGTCCTTAAAGGACCAGACACCCCGGGACCGCTGGTCCTTAAGGGGTTAATGGAAATTTTAATTTGTGCAGGTGGTTTGCTCCAGAATTGCTCCTTCTTGCTTTTATACATATGGCCCATTGTTCTGCAAGCCAAGGGGCTATGTAATTAATGGTTTGAAGCTTATCTTTCTTAACGAATCCGTTTAATCCCCCTTTTATACCCTGACAGGCAGAACAAGGACATTGCATTGGTGAACATGGCGAACGTTTTGCATAGAGCACATTTCTCAGCGGATGCTGCCATTTTGGTCCATGCTGCACTGGATGTGTCCAGCGACTTGCTGACCAGTCACTACACACTTGGGAATATATATGCAGTGAGTATTTGGGTGGGTGCTGTTTAATTTTCGGGGGTGAGGATGCAACTCCTTGCCGAGCACTCAAATGATTATAAACATCCTATACAATAATTCGCTAGGATGTTTGTCACGATGCAGTCATGCTTGCGCGTGATTGCATCATGTGAGGCGAAGCAAGATTGCGTCGCGTGGAGCAGTGAGGTAGCGGCCTCTTAACCCTTTGAGTGCCAGAGGGGTGCGCAAAGCATTGCAAAGAAATGCGTTGCATACCCCTCTGGCACTCAAAGGGTTAACATTAACCGGACCTTGGCTTCTACACTAGTAATTCCATAAATGTGTACTGTCTCACGAACAATGTAACCATAATTCCATGGACTGATTTTAACCCTTTAAAGACCAGAGGCATACACAGCGCATTTCTTTGCACACCCATCTAGTGCTTTAAATGTTTTAAAGGATGGCTCAGGTTTATTTTTTCTTTATTGCAATGCGCACTGTAAAGTGCCAGTGTGTGATATCAGTCATACTCTTTATACCCACTACCTTCCACCCCCACCAGATGTAAGCTGGTTTTCCTGGGAACTGTCTGAAAGGTCCGCTGTCATATTTCCATGGTGGGTTCGCTCAGAGACATTTGTTTCCATATGTCATTTTAATGCACTTTCAGCGATTAACACTTGGTCAGCAAAGAGGATGCATTAAAACTACTTGCACAGAGACAAATGTTATTTTTTGTAATTTTTTTGTAGTTGATTTGTTCCGGAATGTATGTCTCTCAGTGTTTTAAAGGGATAGTAATGGTTCAAACTAAAAGCAGCTCCAATTAATCTTCATAGTATTTGGGTCATGGAGAGTGTTATTTCAATACTGTCAGAGTTGTAGTTCAAGAGTAAATGAATGATAATGTATCCCCCTCCTGCCCCTTTTACCTAGTGTAAGCCGCCTCCCCTCAGATGTGGAATCTGATCTTAAGACCAGACAGCTCACAGCAAGGGACAATCTTCTTACTGTGCAAACAGTTAAAACCATCCCCCCCTTGACAGGTTTTTCAAGTTTTTCCCTTATCCTAATTGAAGATTGTTCCTCTCTGCAAGCCATCTGAACACCACCTTTCTGTTCTGAGGTGAGTAGTGTTACATCAGTAAAAGGGATAGGAGGGGGATACTTTATCATTCAATTACTCTTGAACTACAACTCTGACAGTATTAAAATAACACTCTCCATGGCCCAAATACTATGAAGATTAATTGGAGCAGCTTTTATTCTGAAGTGGTACTATTCCTTTAAGTTAATTAAGCCTAATCCATTTGTGTTGATACTTCCAAGAGAATGAAAAAACAGAGACCCTTAGGACTCTGTCACACAGGTGAAGGAAATGTAGAGGCCTCCTGCTGTTTTTCGATCTCCTGTGTTTAAGGCCGTTAGCCAGATGATATTGGCTGATTCCCAAATGGCTCAGCCATCCATGGAAGGTTGGGATAAGCATCCTAACCTCCAGCATCACTTGTGTGAAAGATCTGCATGGAGGTCTGCGTGGCTGCCAGTAGATCTGCCCTACTTCAACTTTACTGCGTTCCTACGGGAGCAAAGATGCAGCTTGCTGGATTTGGTTGTTTGTTTTTTCCCCTATGGAGTGGGCTGGATTTATTTGGAATTAGATATACACTCACAATCTAATAACTGTACCACGTCACCTAACCTCCTCCCCCCTTTTGTTTTGGCCTCTGGAACGCCCGCTCTATGTGTAACAAACTAACAGCTATTCATGACCTGTTTATTTCTCACTCTCTAAACCTCCTTGCCATCACTGAAACCTGGCTCACACCATCAGGCACTGCCTCGACTGCCGCACTCTCACATGGCGACCTTCACTTCACCCACACACCTAGTCCTGGCAACAGACAGAGGGGTGGAGTAGGCATCCGTTTGTCCCCTAACCATACGTTTCAGGTAATCCCCACTGTTCCCTCTCTCTCCTTCCCTACCTTTGAAGCTCACACACTTCGCCTCTTCTCTCCGTTCCCCCGCGTGTCGCTGTCATATACAGACCACCTGGTCCCACTGCACAATTCCTTGATCACTTCACTTCATGGCTCCCTCATTTCATGTCCTCTGACGTCCCTACTCTCATCCTGGGAGACTTCAACATCCCTGTTGACAACCATAACACCCCCCCCCCCCCCGCCATCAAACTCCTCTCATTAACAATCTCCTTTGGCCTATCACAATAGACCTGCTCTCCCACACACAGTGACGGTCACTCCCTTTACTTGGTCCCAACCTCTGCTCAGACTCTAACTTTTCTAATGCTCCCTATCCCCTCTCTGACCACCACCTCCTCTCCAGAAACCTCAGCATTCCATGCAAATTGATCCCCCCCAACCATGACCAAGAGCATGAGTAGAAATCTGCATTTTCTTGACTTGCAGCAATTTTCCACTTCCCTGCAACCCCTTCTCAACCCCATCCTCACACTTGTTTGTCCAGAACAAACTACTGTTCTCTATAACAGCACTCTCACAACAGCCCTTGACACAGCTGCACCTGCAACTCCACGTCACCCCAACTCAACCCCATTACAACCCTGGCACACAAGACAAATGATATGCCTCCAAAAGTGCTCACTCACTGCCAAAAGGCACTGGAGGAAATCTTGCTCCACAGCTGACTTCATACACTACAAATTAATTCTCCGCTCCTATAGCTCTGCCCTCTCCCTGGCCAAACAGTCATACTTCTCCTATCTAATTTATAATCTTTCCTCCAACCCTAAACGCCTTTTCACAACCTTCAAGTCTCTTCTACGCCCACCAATGCAAACCCCTTCCAGTAACTTCTCCACCCAAGACCTTGCCACCCACTTTGAGGACAAGATCTACTCCATCAGACATGAAATCTCATCACTTTCACTCCCACCTATCCAGCATAGCCCTACCATCTCCCCCACATACACACTAAGCTCCTTCTCACCCGTCCCCAAGCACGAAGTTTCCCTTCTCCTCACTCGCTCAAACCTTACCACATGCCCTCTTGACCCAATCCCATCTCAGCTAACTCAAGAACTTTCACCTCTACTAACAGCACCCCTTACTCACTCATTCAACCTCTTTCTGTTAACCGGCACCTTCCCATCCTCTTTTAAACATGCACTAATGACACCCATTCTAAAGAAACCCTGCCTGGACCCAAACTCAATGTCAAACTACCGGCTCATTTCTCTACTCCCGTTCGCCTCCAAGCTCCTTGAGCGTCTCACATACGACTAGCTCACTAAATTCCTCTGCTCCCATTCCCTTCTAGATCCCTTGCAATCTGGATTCCGTCCTTATCACTCCACTGAGACTGCCCTCACTGAAGTGGCCAACGACTTGCTCTCCGCAAAGTCAAAAGGCCACTGCTCCCTACTCATTCTCCTAGACCTGTCATCTGCCTTTGACACAGTAGATCACCCACTCCTCCTTCAAGCCCTCCACTCTAGGTCTCTGTGACACTGCCCCTCTCTTGGTTTTCATCTTATCTCTGCAACGGCTCCTTCAGTGTGTCCTACTCTGACTCCACTTCCTCACCACTCCTACTGTCTGTCGGAGTGCCTCAGGGCTCAGTCCTAGCCCCCTTGCTTTTCTCAATTTACACTGCATCCCTTGGCAAACTAATAAACTCCTTTGGGTTTCACCATCATCTCTATGCTGATGACACTCAAATCTGTCTTTCCTCCCCAGACCTCTCCCCTTCACTCCTGTCCCAGGTATCTGACTGTCTGTCTGCTGTGTCTTCCTGGAGGTCCTCCCGTCAACTCAAACTTAACCTTGGCAAAAGTGAACTAATTATCTTCCCTCCCTCTCCTATCAGCCCTACACCAGACATTACTCTCACTGTCAACAGCACCACCATCACACCAACTCCTATAGCACGCTGCCTGGGGGTCAAATTTGACTCAGCCCTATCCTTTATCCTCCCACATCCACCCAATCTCCAAATCATGCGGCCTCCACCTCTGCAACAACTCTAGAATCCGACTCTTCCTCACCCATGACACTACTAAAATTCTAATCCAAACACTCGTCATGTCCCGTCTTGACTACTGTAACTCACTACTAACTGGCCTTCCTCTCACCCGACTAACCCCACTACAGTCCATAATGAACGCCGCCGCACGACTAATTTACCACACCCACCACTTCTCTAATACCAGCCCCCTCTGCCAGTCCCTGCACTGGCTCCCACTAGCACATAGAATTAAATTCAAAATTCTGGTGCTAACTTATAGAGCCCTCACTAACACCCCCCTCCCCCATATCTCATCTCTCATTTCCAAATACATTCCCACTCGCCATCTTCGCTCTGCACATGACCTTGTCCTCTCCACATCTCTCATTACATCCTCCCACTCCCGCCTACAGGACTTCTCCTGTTCTCTCGTACTGCGCCTCTGCTCTGGAATTCCCTCCCCCGTCCCATCAGACTCTCCCCCAGCCTTCAGATCTTCAGACGCTCCCTGAAAACTCACCTCTTCAGGGAGGCCTATCAACTGTCTCCATAAATATTATCACTAAGAATCACCCCTTGCCTGGACCACTGCACTCAACAGCACTTCTCACTCCCACCCACTGACTGGCAGGAGGTACTTACACCCAATAGTACTTACTCCCTCTGAGTCCAACCTACCTTCCTCTAGACTGTAAGCTCTCACCAGCAGGGCCCTCTGATCCTTCTGTTCTCCAAATATGATTTACTGTTTAATATCCCTGTATGTCTATTCCCTATTGTACAGCGCTGCGGATTAAGTTGGTGCTATATAAAGAATGATAATAATAATAATAATAATAAATACCAGGGCTTAAAATGTGAACTCCTTTGCTACTAGCCAGACCTGAAAAGTTACTCGTCACTGCAAGCCATAACATACCCTCCAGGGCTGAATTTCTACTCACCGTTGCCTAGTGGAGAGTGGAAATTTTGAGCCCTGATAATACATGTGTGTGGGTCAGACCCTGTGAAAATAATTGTCATGTTTTTAAATCAACTATTTCAGTTCCCCTATTCTTTCAGTTTTATTGATGTAAGCACTGCACCCTCAGTCTATAAGAGCAATTTACAACTCAAGTGTAACTGCAATAGAATCCTAAGAAGTCTGCCTTGTGTGCCTTCCTCTTTATTCACCTGAATGGCTGGTACAAGGAATTGATCATAATTGGTAGATATAGATGACTGTTTTTAGAGACTGCTGGTAGAGGGCGTTGTCATCACCATATGGAAGAAAGAGAGGAAACCGAACTAGCCAAATCGAAGAGAAGTACATAAAGTGATAGTAATGTCTTTTTAAAACATAACAAAATATTGTAGCTACTAAAAAATAAACTAAATGATCCCAGTCCCATCTCGCAAACCTTTCTGAATTTTTTAATATTTCCCCGTCACTGATGTCCGCTGTAAAGCTGACAGCAGGAGATGTGCGTCGGTCGACTCGAGGCGTCTCTTCAGCAGAGCCAAGATACTGAAATCTAAAAAGAAATACTTCATTGGAACAGTCTACAAAGTGTTGTAACCCTTTAAATAACTAGCAAGCTACTGGAATGAGTACATTAACACTATGAGTGCCAGAGGGGTATGCAACGCAACGCAATGCAAAGCAATTTGTTGCGTATCCCACTGGCACTCAAAGGATTAATATATGCTACTAAAATAATAAAAAAAACAAGCTTTACAATTGTATAAAAAGTGTTTGTCCCTTCCTTAATGTTTTGTTTGTGTGTACACCATGACATTCCAGATGCTGGGGGAATACAACCACTCTGTCCTGTGCTATGATCGCGCTCTGCAGGCGAAACCTGGTTTTGACCAGGCTGTGAAGCGCAAGCATGCCGTACTCTGCCAGCAGAGACTGGAGCAGAAACTAGAGGCACAGCATAGGTGAGTACTAATGTACAAGCTCCGAGGTGGTGGGCAATTTTTTTTTTATTTTTTTTTTTTCCCTCTCCCTTGACCCGCAGACAGGGCCAGATTCCCAAAAGGCAGAGTAGGCAGCTGCCTAGAGCTGCATATTTTGAGGGGCGGTGATTCAGCGGTGCTGGCCACACCCACCTTGCAAATTGTGAATGTGACCAGAAGAATCTCATTGACTCTGCATCAGTGTTGTACCCCTTTACAGGTTATTATGTAATCCCTCGGATGCTAGAGAGATATCCAGTGCATTGTAAAGCAATGCATTGGCGGTCTCTCTAGCAACCAAGAGGTTAAAGTTTTGTCCTTGCTTGTTACAAGTCAAGGGTATTTTCTGTGCCAGGAAATAGTGAATGAGGCAGGGGGTGTTGCCATGTGAGGAATGGAGGTGTGGCAATGGGTGGAGCTAATGGCTCAGAATGCCTTGCTTAGGGGAGCCTGGGATGTAAATTCGGCCCTGCCTTAGTTGTGTCTGGCAGTATACAAAGTATTGGTGCACATCCAAATTTTCATCACCATTAACCCTCTACTCTGCGGCATTGTGCCTGCATATCATTACTATATCTATTTCCTACTATATCCTACTAAAGTAGGAGAGATTCAGCTCATAAGACAAAGCATATTAAGGTTAGGTACTTACCAAAAGGAGGTACCTTGACGTTGGTGGCAAGCTTAGCATTCTATGGCCATATAATGTAACTAAATCCTCATCTTTAATATAGTAGTGATATGCCGGCACAATGCTGCAGAGTAGAGGGTTAATGGTGATGAAAATTTGGATGTGCACCAATACTTTGTATATTTGCTTTTGGCTATTTTGGTCAAAATTGGTTGCACTCCAGCAATTTTAAATGTGTTTTTTTTTTTCTTTGGGTGTACTTACCAAAACCTGGACTGGAAGTGTCTGGCAGTATACCTACAGCTGTACTTTTGGGGTTAAACATAAAGAATGTAATTCCTGGCTTTGCCTGCAAAAGCAGAATTATATATTCTGGCTTAAAGCAATTCGATACCTCCACTGTGCAACAAATGATCAATTCCCAGTCTGTGATAACTGAATCATTTTTATAAATAAATATTCTATGTACTGCGCCTACAATAAACGGCTAAATATAAATATGGAAAAAATAGCAACAATATAGAGAAAATCCCTGTATTGTGAGCACTCTAAAATAATAGTCACTAGATGGATAAAAAGTAAGTTAATATACAAGGCACAACAAGAAATACCGTAAAATCTCGGGTATAATACGCACAATTTTACCCCTCTTCACCTTATGTGAAGTGGGGGGTGCGTATTATACCCGAGAGATTTTTGCCGAATAAAAAAAAAAATATTTATTAGAGCTTCCAGCTACCCTCCTCCATCCCCCGGCGCAATCTGACATTAAAAGAAGACTTACTTTGTGATACAGATCAAGCCATTGAAGTTCTACATGTGAAAAAGCTCCCTCCCATCTTCTTTGCGGGCGGCATTCTTGCATTTGCCGCCCGCTTCCTTTAATGGGTTTTCAGGACCTTCCGCTGCCAGCCAATGGTAATGCCCTGTGAGGATCTCAAGGTCCTCACAGGACAATACCGCAGGAGGAAGGTCTTGGTAGTCCATTGAAGGAACCGGGCGGCAAATGCAAGAATGCCGCCCGCAAGGAAGATGGGAGGGAGCTTTTTCACATGTAGCACTTCAGTGGCTTGATCTATATCACCAAGTAAGTCTTCTTTTAATGTCGGATTGCGCCGGGGGACGGAGGAGTGTAGCTGGCAGCTTTAATATTTTTTTGTAGCAAGGGGGAAAACAAGGGTGCGTATTATACATAGGCACTCTTGTTTTCCCCTAAAATCTTGGGTACAATATGCACCCAACGGTAAGTTATATTAAGAATATAGTATAAGAAAATAACCAATAAAGTATCTGGTCAGATCATGTGTCAAGACCAGCGATACTGCGGGTGTTGATAAAAACCGGACCGTTAAATAAATAAAAAAAAAATTAAATAAAATCAAACAATAAAAAGCAACAGTAAAATTGAACTTCTTATTGGCAGTAAACACTGTGAGTGAAAATGGCAGTCCAAAGTTAGTAATAAGGAATGAGTTAGTGGTGAGATGATAGTCAGGGTGACCCCCTGAATTAGTTATGTTACCAGTATTTTAAACCAGATTTGATGGAGATGGGATGAAAATAGAGATAAAGATGATAGGATGATGATCAATCCTTCTAGTTCTTAAAGGGATAGTAATACTTCAAAATTACTATCCCTTATATTACATAGTTACATATAGTAATTTAGGTTGAAAAAAAGACTTGCGTCCATCCAGTTCAACCCTTTTCCTATTCCTGTTTACCATCTCTGACCCAAAAGAAGGCATCTGACTCCAAATGGCAATCAGACTTCTCCCTGGATCAACAAGCCCTAACTAGATATTAATCCCAATACTAACGTACATAGCCCTCTATATTATGCTCTTTTAAATAAGTATCCAGGCCCCTTTTTAAAGGCATCTAATGTATTTGATAGCACCACCTCCTCCGGAAGTGCATTCCATACCTTTATTGTCCTTACTGTAAAGAAACCCTTCCGCTGTTGTAGATTAAATCTCCTTTCCTCAAGTCTAAGCGGGTGGCCCCTTGTCCTGTGTACTGTTCTGTTAATGAACAGGTCTTTGGAGAGCCCTTTGTATGGGCCCTGAACATATTTATATAGTGTTATCATATCCCCTCTAAGACGCCGTTTCTCCAGTGTGTACAAGTATAACTTTTCTATCCTTTCTTCATAACTAAAACTTTCCATTCCCCTTACTAGTTTTGTAGCTCTCCTCTGCACTTTCTCTAGTTCCATAATATTGAAGCCCTTTAAAAACTGAATTAAATGCCACCGGCAGCACCTCTCAAACCTTTATGGTATGAGAGAGAGCCGCTTTTAAAATTCCCTCCCCTTCCTGTCCCCTGACGTCAGCATTCTTGCTACAGCAGGGGGACCCGTTCATTGAATCAAGCGGAGGCTCTTCAGCAGAGCCCGATCTCATTATAGAACAAACGATCCTTCACTAAAACGGTCTTCTACGTGTGCTTGGTAACCAGTCACACGTAGAAGACCATTTTAGTGAAGGATCATGTCTTCCATAACGAGATCCTCGGCTCTGCTGAAGAGCCTCCGCCAGTCCCGGGACCGAATTTCCCTGCTGCTGCAAGAACGATGACGTCAGGGGAGAGCGAAGTTTAAAAGCGGCTATCTCGCAAACCATAAAGGTTTGAGAGATACCTCTGGTGGCATTTAATTCAGTTTTTAAAGGGCTTCAATATAAGGGATAGTAATTTTGAAGTATTACTATCTCTTTAAGAAAGTGCTGCAGGATGAGATATATAGTGGCCTTGTCCACTGTTTGGAAACTGGAACTCGATGTAGCTCAATGACAGAGCACATAACAAAGAAAAAGAAAGAAGGGGATAAGTGTAGTAATTTATTAGAAATACTAGTTGAACAGCCCGTTACACGGGCCACAGTGCCTATGGCAGCCGGTCGCGGGGCAGTCACGCACAGCAGAGACTGCCCGCGCCACTGCTGATACAGAGCTGGACGCTCCTTCGGAGCGCCCAGCTCTGTATCGGCCGCGGCGCGGGCAGTCTGTACTGCGCATGACTGCCGCACACGCAGCAGTGTCTACTGCGCATGTCGGACGTTACACACAACTTAGTGAATTATTATATAGGATAGTACTAAAAACATAAGTAATGCACTTACAAGAGCCCTTCTTGGGCTTTATGCGTATAACAACGGGTCCTGTTCCCTGTAGCCTATACGAACTGCATCCTCGTTGTCCTCCTGCCAGACCAAATTGATTCTCCTTGTGTCTTCATCCTTGTATACGGTGTACCTTGCTTCTTGTGGTGTAAAAAGTCATAAGGAGTTATGACTGGAAGGTCTTGGTATCTGACAAATCCCTAAGAAAATACCACAGGATGGGGAAAATGGAGTTGCCCAGGTGATTGGATGAAGAAGCCTCGTGGCGATGTGAGTTTACACACATAAACAGTAAAGCAAAATCTTACCCAGTGACTTCAAGACCGGGGGAGATGGACTGCGCGTTTCATAATCATTACCTTGAGGTAACGTAGTCACTCCCTCCGGTCCTGTCGATCCAGCCTGTGTCCTCCACGTCTATAGCACATGACCTGGAGCACACTAGCCTTCCAGCGCGTCCAGGTCATGTGCTATAGAAGAGGCTGGATCGACAGGACCGGTGGGAGTGGCTACTTTACCTCAAGGTAATGATTATGACATGTGCAGTCCATCTCCCCCGGTCTTGACGTCACTGAGTAAGATTTTGCTTTACTGTTTATGTCTAACCTAGAAACTTATTTCAAAAAAGGACTACACAGCGTTTAATATATTACTGTAGAGTGCACACTGGGAACACATCTTGTTGGGACGATAGTTCCACTTTAAATTTACAATGTTCAGTGGATGGAATTTGTGTCTTATGGTCCCGCTAAAAATATCCTCCTCCACATACAGCACAGGGCAGGACTGACTTAATAGTGTTGTTATATCTTTAGTGAAGGAGTATGTGCTAAATTCCGAAGGGCCATTAGGATTTTCTGGACATAGTAAGGTTAAGTGGGTGGTTATTATTAGGATGTTTTACTTCCCCTTTTTTATTGAAAAAATATACTTTATTGGGCATATTCTGCTCAATATAACTCCAAAACCTATGCATTACACACCCCACTGGCACTCAAAGGATGAATCCTTCTCCTCCCCACCCCCATGTGTGCCTGTGCATCTGAGTGCCTGTGCATCTGAGTGCCTGTGCGTCTGAGTGCCTGTGCGTCTGAGTGCCTGTGCGTCTGAGTGCCTGTGCGTCTGAGTGCCTGTGCGTCTGTGTGCCTGTGCGTCTGTGTGCCTGTGCGTCTGTGTGCCTGTGCGTCTGTGTGCCTGTGCGTCTGTGTGCCTGTGCGTCTGTGTGCCTGTGCGTCTGTGTGCCTGTGCGTCTGTGTGCCTGTGCGTCTGTGTGCCTGTGCGTCTGTGCGTCTGTGCGCCTGTGCGTCTGTGCGCCTGTGCGTCTGTGTGCCTGTGCGTCTGTGTGCCTGTGCGTCTGTGCGTCTGTGTGCCTGTGCGCCTGTGCGTCTGTGTGCCTGTGCGTCTGTGTGCCTGTGCGTCTGTGTGCCTGTGCGCCTGTGTGCCTGTGCGTCTGTGCGCTTGCGCGCCTGTGCGCGCTTGCGCGCCTGTGCGCATCTGTGTGTGCTTGCGCGCCTGTGCGCATCTGTGTGTGCTTGCGCGCCTGTGCGCATCTGTGTGTGCTTGCGCGCCTGTGCGCATCTGTGTGCGCATCTGTGTGCGCTTGCGTGCCTGTGCGCATCTGTGTGCGCTTGCGTGCCTGTGCGCATCTGTGTGCGCTGGCGTGCCTGTGCGCATCTGTGTGCGCTGGCGTGCCTGTGCGCATCTGTGTGCGCTGGCGTGCCTGTGCGCATCTGTGTGCGCTGGCGTGCCTGTGCGCATCTGTGTGCGCTGGCGTGCCTGTGCTTCTGTGTGCGTGCGTGCAACTGCTACAGAGGTCTCCACAGTATTGTTTTAAATTGAGCTTTTAACCCCTTGAATGCTAGATGTGTGTTCAATGCATTACAAAACAATGCAGATGTTCACCCCTTTGTGTGCCAGAGGGGTACGCAACATATTGCAAAGCATTGCGTTTCCTACCCCTCTGGCACTCAAAGGTTTATTTGTACCCTATGACAGAGATAGTCAGACTTTTCAGACTGAGCTCTGATTTTTATTGCCAAAATGGTTTGGAGGGTGTTATTATACATGAGTGTCTGAATGCATGTGTGCCAGTGTACGACTGTCACTTGTCTGTATGTGAGCGTTACGGGCAATTCCATATCTTTTTTACTAGTATACTTGGCAGGAAAATCCCTGGAAGGCCCTTCTGATTTGTCCTTGTCAGAGGCACCTGTTGGCTGATGTTTTCCTGTGCAGCAGAATGTAATCGGTCTGCTGTATTTCTTGTAAGGTCCCTCCAGAGGACTCTGAATGAACTGAAGGAGTATCAGAAGCAGCACGACCATTACCTGAAGCAGCAGGAGATCTTGGAGAAGCACAAACTGATCCAGGAGGAGCAAATCCTGCGAAACATCATCCACGAGACACAAATGGCAAAAGAGGCCCAGCTGGGTAATGCAGATGTTAAAGACAACTGTGAACAGTTATGGGAGGCCATACAATATACATCTGGGTAATGAAGATATTAATCCTTTGTGAGCCAGAGAGGTACACGTTGTACCCCTCTGGCACTCAAAAGGTTAAAGATGGCTGTGCGCTGTAATTGGACTATAGAATGTACACCTGGGTAATGAAGATATTAAACATGGCTGTGCTGCTTACCTATTGAAATGCACCAAACTATCACTGACCCCCATACACAAGCATTGAGCCAGCATTCACACTACACCTGTACGCATGCACTGAGCTAGCATTCACACTACACCTGTACACATGCACTGAGCTAGCATTCACACTACACCAGTACACATGCACTGAGCTAGCATTCACACTACACCTGTACACATGCACTGAGCTAGCATTCACACTACACCTGTACACATGCACTGAGCTAGCATTCACACTACACCTGTACACATGCACTGAGCTAGCATTCACACTACACCTGTACACATGCACTGAGCTAGCATTCACACTACACCTGTACACATGCACTGAGCTAGCATTCACACTACACCTGTACACATGCACTGAGCTAGCATTCACACTACACCAGTACACATGCACTGAGCTAGCATTCACACTACACCTGTACACATGCACTGAGCTAGCATTCACACTACACCTGTACACATGCACTGAGCTAGCATTCACACTACACCTGTACACATGCACTGAGCTAGCATTTACACTACACCTGTACACATGTACTGAGCTAGCATTCACACTACACCTGTACACATGCACTGAGCTAGCATTCACACTACACCTGTACACATGTACTAAGCTAGCATTCACACTACACCTGTACACATGCACTGAGATAGCATTCACACTACACCTGTACACATGCACTGAGCTAGCATTCACACTACACCTGTACACAAGCATTGAGCCAGCATTCACACTACACCTGTACACATGTACTGAGCCAGCATTCACACTGCACCAGTACACAAGCATTGAGCCAGCATTCACACTACACCTGTACGCATGCACTGAGCTAGCATTCACACTACACCTGTACACATGCACTGAGATAGCATTCACACTACACCTGTACACAAGCACTGAGATAGCATTCACACTACACCTGTACACATGTACTGAGCTAGCATTCACACTACACCAGTACACATGCACTGAGCCAGCATTCACACTACACCTGTACACATGCACTGAGCTAGCATTCACACTACACCTGTACACATGCACTGAGCTAGCATTCACACTACACCTGTACACATGCACTGAGCTAGCATTCACACTACACCTGTACACATGCACTGAGCTAGCATTCTCACTACACATGTACACAAGCACTGAGCTAGCATTCACACTACACCTGTACACATGCACTGAGCTAGCATTCACACTACACCTGTACACAAGCACTGAGCCAGCATTCACACTCCACCCGTACACATGCACTGAGCCAGCATTCACACTACACCTGTACACATGTACTGAGCCAGCATTCACATTACACCTGTACACATGTACTGAGCCAGCATTCACACTCCACCCGTACGCATGCACTGAGCTAGCATTCACACTACACCTGTACACATGTACTGAGCTAGCATTCACACTACACCTGTACACATGTACTGAGCTAGCATTCACACTACACCTGTACACATGCACTGAGCTAGCATTCACACTACACCTGTACACATGCACTGAGCTAGCATTCACACTACACCTGTACACATGCACTGAGCTAGCATTCACACTACACCAGTACACATGCACTGAGCTAGCATTCACACTACACCTGTACACATGCACTGAGCTAGCATTCACACTACACCTGTACACATGCACTGAGCTAGCATTTACACTACACCTGTACACATGTACTGAGCTAGCATTCACACTACACCTGTACACATGCACTGAGCTAGCATTCACACTACACCTGTACACATGCACTGAGCTAGCATTCACACTACACCTGTACACATGTACTAAGCTAGCATTCACACTACACCTGTACACATGCACTGAGATAGCATTCACACTACACCTGTACACATGCACTGAGATAGCATTCACACTACACCTGTACACATGCACTGAGCTAGCATTCACACTACACCTGTACACAAGCATTGAGCCAGCATTCACACTACACCTGTACACATGTACTGAGCCAGCATTCACACTGCACCAGTACACAAGCATTGAGCCAGCATTCACACTACACCTGTACGCATGCACTGAGCTAGCATTCACACTACACCTGTACACATGTACTGAGCTAGCATTCACACTACACCTGTATGCATGCACTGAGCTAGCATTCACACTACACCTGTACACATGCACTGAGATAGCATTCACACTACACCTGTACACATGCACTGAGATAGCATTCACACTACACCAGTACACATGCACTGAGCTAGCATTCACACTACACCTGTACACATGCACTGAGCTAGCATTCACACTACACCTGTACACATGCACTGAGCTAGCATTCACACTACACCTGTACACATGTACTGAGCTAGCATTCACACTACACCTGTACACATGTACTGAGCTAGCATTCACACTACACCTGTACACATGCACTGAGCTAGCATTCACACTACACCTGTACACATGCACTGAGCTAGCATTCACACTACACCTGTACACATGCACTGAGATAGCATTCACACTACACCTGTACACATGCACTGAGCTAGCATTCACACTACACCTGTACACATGCACTGAGCTAGCATTCACACTACACCTGTACACATGCACTGAGCTAGCATTCACACTACACCTGTACACATGCACTGAGCTAGCATTCACACTACACCTGTACACATGTACTGAGCTAGCATTCACACTACACCTGTACACATGTACTGAGCTAGCATTCACACTACACCTGTATGCATGCACTGAGCTAGCATTCACACTACACCTGTACACATGTACTGAGCTAGCATTCACACTACACCTGTATGCATGCACTGAGCTAGCATTCACACTACACCTGTACACATGCGCTGAGCTAGCATTCACACTACACCTGTACACATGCACTGAGCTAGCATTCACACTACACCTGTACACATGCACTGAGCTAGCATTCACACTACACCTGTACACATGCACTGAGCTAGCATTCACACTACACCTGTACACATGCACTGAGCTAGCATTCACACTACACCTGTACACATGCACTGAGCTAGCATTCACACTACACCTGTACACATGCACTGAGCTAGCATTCGCACTGAGCTAGCATTCACACTACACCTGTATGCATGCACTGAGCTAGCATTCACACTACACCTGTACACATGCACTGAGCTAGCATTCACACTACACCTGTACACATGCACTGAGCTAGCATTCACACTACACCTGTACACATCCACGGAGCTAGCATTCACACTACACCTGTACACATGCACTGAGCTAGCATTCACACTACACCTGTACACATGCACTGAGCTAGCATTCACACTACACCTGTACACATCCACGGAGCTGGCATTCACACTACACCTGTACACATGCACTGAGCTAGCATTCACACTACACCTGTACACATGCACTGAGCTAGCATTCACACTACACCTGTACACAAGCACTGAGCCAGCATTCACACTACACCTGTACACAAGCACTGAGCTAGCATTCACACTACACCTGTACACATGCACTGAGCCAGCATTCACACTACACCTGTACGCATGCACTGAGCTAGCATTCACACTACACCAGTACACAAGCAGTGAGCTAGCATTCACACTCCACCCGTACGCTTGCGCTGAGCCAGCATTCACACTCCACCCGTACACATGCGCTGAGCTAGCATTCACACTCCACCCGTACACATGCGCTGAGCCAGCATTTACATTATATCCTTGTAGATAGTCACCAGAGCAACAATCTATGTGACACTGATTCAGCACTGTCCTTTTATCACCACAGGTAACCATCAGATCTGCCGTATTAACAACCAGAAGCACAGCTTGCATTGCCCCTGGGACCTACCTGTGCGCTACCACAGAGGGGACATATTTGAGAATGTGGAACACGTGATGGTAAGATTCCTTCTGCTTCATTTATTTTAAAGGAAAAATAACACTTATTAATGCTACCATCTCATTTACCCTACTATGGACAGAAAAATCCCACTTCAGTGAATTTGGCTCTTAATCCTTGATTCAAGAGAAGTCCTGGATGTCATGTCCATAGAGGCGGACGTAGAACAAACGAATGTGACAAGCATCCATCAAGCACAAACATGATAGTGTTTTCTTCTAATGAATGGTGGCCTTTCGGTGGTGCTACAAGTCATGTTTTTCACTCCCATGTGCCATTGCAGAGAGCAAATATCCATATCCAAATCAGATACGTCCTGCCTGCAATTCGTCCACCTCCAAAACGTCAGGCCGACATAGGCCGAAACATACATCTCGTAGCACTATTGAGAAGCCACCATGCCTTAGAACAAGACACTTTATCTTGTTCATGCTTGATGAGTGCTCGTTACATTTGTTTATTTGTAGGTCTCCATAGACGCGGACATGAAAGTTCCTAGGAGGACCACTGGAGCTCAATGGTTGCTCTTTTTACGTGTCAATCTTAAAGGGATAGTAATGTTTCACAAAAAAAGCCACTTCAATTAATCTTCATAGTATTTGGACCATGGAGAGTGTTATTTCAATACTGTCAGAGTTGTAGTTCAAAAGTAAATGAATGATAAATTATCTCTTCCCGCAACTTTTACTGATGTAACACTGCTCACCTCAGAGCCTCAAGACTGTGTGGATGGATCACAGAGAGGAACAATCTTCAGTGAGCATAAGGAAAAACCTGTCATGGGGGCAGGGTTTTCCTTATAATCACAGTAAGAAGATTGTCCTTTGCTGTGAGCTGTCTGGTCAAGAGACCAGATTCCACATCTGAGGGGAGGGGACTTACACTAGGTAAAAGGGGCGGGAGGGGGATACTTTATCATTCAATTACTCTTGAACGACAGCTCTGACAGTAATGAAATAACACTCTCCATGGCCTAAATACTATGAAGATTGATCGGGGCTGCTGTTTTTGTGAAACATTACTATCCATTTAAGCTCCTGTAATCTCCCTCCACTGACTTAACACACAGGACTTATTGAAGATATTATCTCTTGCAAAAAGTGAACATTTCAGAAGAGCTATTAAGATTTACTGTCCATAGAAAGCTAAGCGTGTGGGTTATTAGGGGGTGTTTGCTTTTAATAAAACTATTTTTTGCAGCACTGCAGGGTGTATAGTACCATCTTCCTTTTGTGAGTGTTGTTCCTGATACAGGTACATTACACCAGTCTTAGTTCTGCTTAGTTGTCACTCTTCGTTATTTAACCTCTTGGGTGCTAGGGAAGTATCCAACGTATTTGCTAGAAAATAGCAATACAACTTATAATTGTTATGGTAACGAACTATAAGAAGTGCCACCCCCACACACACCTCTGGACGTTAAGAAATCACAGACTGGTCAAAAATTGGTTCCCTGTAAGGCTAAGCTACATTTTTCTGATATAGGGAGGACTTTTGATGCTAGGTGTTTTGTTACCCCTTAGCTTTGTAATACATTAGTTACAGCTGTATTAATCAGATGGTTAACCCTTTGAGTGGCAGAGGGGAACGGAATGCATTGCTCTACATTGCGTTCCATACCCCTCTAGCTCTCAAAGGGTTAAATGCACCTCTTCAACAGTCATGGATATGTGATGTTAAAGGATCTCTTAACACTTGATCTGGGGTTATATACACTTAAATACACCCTTCTGGTCCTCAAGGAGTTAAAGGGATAGTAATGTATCACAAAAATAGCAGCTCCAATTAATCTTCATAGTATTTGGGCCACGGAGAGTGTTATTTCAGTACTGTCAGAGTTGTAGTTCAAGAGTAATTGAATGATAATGTATTCCCCTCCCACCCCTTTTACCTAGTGTAAGCCGCCATGGAATCTTGTCACTTGACTGGACAGGTCACAGCAAGGAACAATCTTCTTACTGTGAACATAAGGAAAACTCTGCCCCCCCTTGACAGGTCTTTCAGGTTTTCCTTATGGTCGCTGAAGATTGTCCCTCTCTGAGATCCATCCGGACAGTCTTGCTGCTCTGAGGAGAGCAGTGTTACATCAGTAAAAAGGGCGGGAGGGGGTTACTTTATCATTCAATTACTCTTGAACTACAACTCTGACAGTATTGAAATAACACTCTCCATGGCCCAAATACTATGAAGATTAATTGGAGCCGCTTTTATTGTGAAACATTACTATCCCTTTAACATATATTTGTTTCTTTTAAATCTCTGGTTTCACTCACAGCTGTCCCATTGTTGTTTTAGTTTGGTGAAGATACCTCATCTGCACAAATGACTTCTGTGAATCATGACATACAGGCAAACCAGAGCATGTTATTGCAGCGCCCCCCAGTGCCACGCTCTGCCGTCAAGGTGTGGGACATGGAGGTGGGCACGTTTGGTGTAAGTATCCACCAGCTAAATGGGATTTTTGCATATAATTAGGAGCAATCCAGGAATAAACCAAGTTTGCCATGAAAATTGTCATTGATTTGTAAAAGGGCTTTTAACACTTTATATATTAGGTCTCCAGCATGTTGCCTCCAACACTCACTGACACTGCTCAGCAATGAAATGCCCACTCCCCCTAGCACTGACTTCCTGTCTTATTCCTACCTTACGTCCTCACTCACTGACACTGCTCAGGAATGCATTGCCACACCCACTGACACTGACTTCCTGTCTTTTCCCAACTTTACCTCCCCACTCACTGACACTGCTCAGCAATGCACAGCCCACCTCCCCTTGCACTGACTTCCTGTCTTATCCCTACCTTACCTCCTCACTCACTGACACTGCTCAGGAATGCATTGCCACACCCACTGCCACTGACTTCCTGTCTTTTCCCTACTTTACCTCCCCCACTCACTGACCCTACTCGGCAATGCATTGCCCACCTCCCCTAGTACTGACTTCCTGTCTTATCCCTACATTACCTCCTCACTAACTGACACTGTGTGTGAGGCAGGTAATGCAGATCTAACCAGGAAGTGCCTGCATTGCATGCCTCAATTAGCATCATCCATACATCTAAATAGCTCAAGAACTAGTCTTTGAAATAAAAGGATGGCTCATACAATATATAGGTGATTCTAAAAGCTCTTCTAACACTTTGAGTGCTGGAGAGGTCATTGCATACCCCTCTGGTACTCAGGGTTAAAACCTCCAAAGTTGTTCATGCACTCATCCTATATAATAATTCGCTAAATGTATGTTTGTCAGAAGCTGTCATGCTCAGTACAATCTGCTGCATACACTGCAGTCATGAGCAGTATAGACTGCCCACACCGAAGGTGCACAGAGAGGACTTTATGGTCTGAATTCGGAGTGCGCCGCTCCATTATAAGCTGCGGTGCGGGCAGTCTGTACTGCTCATGACTGCACTGCGACCATTGCTGGGTGGGCCATGTACATGGGCTCTTCAACTAGTGCCTTTATAAAAAGTGCCAGTCTGCTTAGTTCAGCAAGCGGACTGGCACTTTTTTATAAAGTACTAGCAGTTTGGGACGGCGTTGCCCGTCATGTTATGCAGGAAATGTTTCTTTTTTTTAAAATAAATGTTATGATAGTGAATTATAGCGTAGGGTGTACGTGTCAGAAAGGTACACACAGTGATAGACAGAGACACATGCAACACACACATATACACACACATGCACTGACAACACAAACAGTGACACACAGCTGCAAATCAGAACATAAATACATACAGTGTGAGCAGTGTAAGTAACATACCTCCCAACATTTCATATGGCCAAAGAGGGACACTTGTGTTTTAGGTGGTGTTATTGGGGGCGTGGCTGGTGGTGTATTTTAGAGAATTTTTAACCCTTTGAGTGCCAGGGGGTAAGCAATGCATTGCATCCCCTCTGGCATTGAAATGGTTAAGTTACTCTTTCTGTAAGTGAATGATTTAGAAGAAGATGAAAGTATTTTTTTTACACAGACTAATTTAACAGATATATACAGAAGTTTACACATACATTACTGTGGATTTTATTGATGTGGAACAATCTGACACACTGGTATATACACCACACAATGTGATTTCCTAAATAGAGGAGCAGAGGGATTTGGGTGTCAAACAGGGACTGTCCCTCCTATACTGTATAGTGCCAGTCCTTATACACAGACACATGCAGACTGTATACTATACAGCAGAGGTTCTCAGCCCATGCCCTCAGTGGCCACTAACAGGCCAGGACTTAGGAATTTCACTGCTAGAACACAAGTGTGTTGATCAGAGGCTCAGTCATATTGATTAACTCACCTGTGCTCTTAAAAGGAAATTCTAAAATCCTGGCCTGTTAATAGCCACTGAGGGCACAGATTGAGAACCACTGCTATACAGTGCCAGACCATTGTAGAGAATTTTTAACCCTTTGAGTGCCAGGGGGTAAGCAATGCATTGCATCTCCTCTGGCACTGAAATGGTTAAGTTACTCTTTCTGTAAGTGAATGATTTAGAAGAAGATGAAAGTATTTTTTTTACACAGACTAATTTAACAGATATATACAGAAGTTTATACCCACATTACCGTGGGTTTTACTGATGTGGAGCAATCTGATACACTTGTACATTAGGCTGACCAGACCTCACCTTTAACCAGTGACACATATGAAAAATGCATACTGCAGGGCTGCTTTGATTTTGGTGCACTCCTGAAATATGCTTATTTCCTATGTGTCCCCGGTTAAAGGTGAGGTCTGGTCAGCCTACTGTATATACACCACACCGTGTGATCTCCTAAATAGAGGAGCAGAGGGATTTGGGTGTCAAACAGGGACTGTCCCTCCTATACTGTATAGTGCCAGTCCTCATACACAGACTGTATACTATACAATGCCAGACCATATATAAATAGTTTGTCATACATGCTATACAGTGAGCTATGTACAGCATGGAGATGATTGCAGGAACTGGCACCTCTACTTACAGACAGACTGACAAACAACCTGCTCTCTTTCTCTCTCTTTGTGCAATATATAAATACAGTCACATCCATGTCTCTGCCATTTACCAGCTCAGCTGAAGCCTTGCTCTGCACTGCCTGATCACCTCTCTGCCGTTGTTTCCACTTTCTCAGCAAGCCAGTATCCTCCTGCTGATTGTTTAGAAATCAGCTCACTTGTAGTAATTAGCAGAGCTGTGTAGGCTCAAAGACAGGGAATGAAGAAGCTGCATAATACAGATTGGACCATGGCCTTCCAGCTGTAGCTTGAACATTGTTCCCATCATCCTCAGCGTGCGTGTGTGTATATGTGTGTATGTGTCTGCTAGTGTGTGTGTGGGAGGGCATGTGCATGTGTCTGTGGTGTAGGAGTGTGTGGCAGCCATTTTTTTTTTCAGCCTTAGATAGTGGTGGGCGGGCTGGATAGTGGGGGCAGGCCAAAAATCACACTCCCACAGAATCACCCAATGGCAGCAGTAATCCTTTTTACTGCCGCCCCTGGGTGTGTTTTGCCAGGCACAAAGTCTTCTTTTATATATATAGACTGAGCGCATGAACAAGCTCAGTCTGTGCCTGTACAATGACCTGGGTGCACGTTTGCAAGAGAGAGCTCCAAGTCTTATGCCCGAGTCCTCAGTCATCTGAGGAGGTGGGAAGGAGGCAATACTTGGGGAGGGGGAACAGAGGAAGATTGACAGTCTGTGGGACAGAGCTATACCTCAGCCTGTACAGAACCTGCGTCACAAGCATAACTTTAAAAGGCAATAACTTGAGAAATGAAGAATTATATTGAAAAGAAAAAAATGGAAAACAGCTTCAGTGCAAGGG
The DNA here is from genome assembly GCA_037306005.1 of Rhinophrynus dorsalis. Taxonomy (NCBI): domain Eukaryota; kingdom Metazoa; phylum Chordata; class Amphibia; order Anura; family Rhinophrynidae; genus Rhinophrynus; species Rhinophrynus dorsalis. The sequence continues at coordinate 484,222,576 of CM074722.1, forward strand.
AACTTTAAAGTGAAGACATGTTTACTAGAATTGAGAGTTCCCCTTTAAGGAGTTAAAGGGGTAGTATTACTTCATTATTACTATCCCCCATGTTGTAGCCCTTAAAATTTTGAATTCAACGATACCAGCGGCATCTCTCAGACCTTTATGGTTTGAGAGATATCTGCTTTCAAAGTTCCCTCTCCCCTGACATCAGCATTCTATCTGACAGCAGGGGAATCCGGTCCAGGACTGGCGTCGGCTCTGCAGCAGTGCTGAGATCTCGTTTTAGAAACAGAAATCCTTCACTAAAATGGTCTGCTACGTGTGCTTGCAAACCAAGCACACGTAGAAGACCATTTTAGTGAAGGATTTCTGTTTCTATAACGCGATCTCAGGGCTCCTGCAGAGCCGCCGCTTGCTTACTGACCAGATTCCCCTGCTCTCAGCTAGAACACTGATGTCAGGGAAAAAGCCAAAAAGAGGGAGCTTTGAAAGTGGATATCTCTCAAACCATAAAGGTTTGAGAGATGCCGCTGGTATCGTTGAATTCAGAATTTTAAGGGCTACAACATGGGGGATAGTAATAATGAAGTAATACTATCCCTTTAAGATGAAAAAGTTGGTGAGTCTGATGTGTAAGATAAAGGTGATGCATTCTGGGACAAACCAACTGAACCTGAGAGATCAAATGAAACAGTCCACTGCTTTAAATGGGACATTTAAACCACCCCTTGATTGCTTGAGGGGTTCTTTAATGCACTGTGAAGCAATAGGTTGAAAACTACTGCAGGATTAAAGGGGTTAAAAGGCCCATTCAGATTTGCATCTGTCCCCTCTGATGCAGTTGGTTTGCACCAAAATTTAACCACTTTTTTTAGTGCATCAGCCTCAGTGTGTGGTGTTCTCCATGAACCAGGGGAAAAGAGATGCCACATGAAAAGTCCCTGAGGGTCACAGCAGACCCCCAGGCTGCCCAGTGCCTTCTCTTCACTGCATTAGAGCAATACATTGTAAACTTCCATCCTTACCTGCAGTGCAAGAATTCAGGATCTCTTTACAGGAGCACAGTGGGACCAATCAGAATCACTCTAACACTCAGGAGATGCTTCTTTTAAAAGTTATCACAAAAATGTTTCAAACATGGCAACAGAACAGCACCTAGTTGACCATAGGGCTTGAAGTTTCCCACTAAACTCTCCAAAGCAAAAGTATCAACTCGTGACCACAAACAGGAAATGGCAGTTTACCCATAACACTTTGAGTGCCATAGAGGCGTTACAATACGTTGGATACACCCTGGCACTCAAAGGGTTAACACTCATAGTATTGAAATAACGCTCCGTGCGGCTCAATTACTAGGAAGATTCATTGGAACTTGTTGTCGGATGAAACATTACTATCCCTTTAAAGGGATAGTAATACTTAAAATGTAAAAAAATATATATATTGGAGGGTTTATCCACCTGAGAAAAACAAGGGAACTCTAACTGCTGAAAGGTGTTTTATTCAAAAGTTATGGTCCCGGGACCAAAGCTGTCCATAGGATGATGTAGCAACAGCGCCACTGTACAATTTCAGGCCACTGTGATATTGCACCAAAAGAATTCAACTTTGAGCTGTAATAACGTTTGAATAAAACACCTTTCAGCAATGGGAGTTCTCTTGTTTTACTCAGGTGGGTAAACCCTACAACATATTTTTTTTTTTTTTACATTTTAAGTATTACTATCCCTTTAAGGACCAGAGAGCTTTGCAGCACTTTGCAAAGCAATGTATTGCACAACCGTCTGGTTCTTTAAAGGGTTTAAAAAAAAACAAAAACACTACACATTTAACCCTTTCAGTACCATAGGGGTACCTGGCACTGAAAGGGTTAACTTATGCATTGCCACTTACTCTCTGGGCATTGAATGTTAGAAGTATCCAATGCATTGAGTTTCAGTGCGTTGGTTACATCTCTGGCACTCAGAGGGTTAATTGTAGAATTTATTTGGGGACTTGTAGTATTAGTATCTTTGTATATAAGACTGTACAGAATTAGTTTTTGTTCCCCTCCCCCCCCCCCCCCACACACACACTAAATGTTGCATTTACAGCATATTTCTAGGTGCCGTTCTGTTTTATTAAAACATTATTGAAGCTCAAACTTGAATTAATCCTTTTAGGCGAAGTATCTCAGTGGGGCGGGAGGGGAACCTTGCTTGTGAATATCTCTTAAACCATAAAGGTTTGAGAGATAAGACTTATATCGTTCTTCATGTTTTTTAATGCCAACAAAATAAAATGAAGATAAAACGAAGTATTACTATCCCTTTAAGGATTATTTTACAATTGGCTACTTTTGAGAGGTAATATAACTATTATTAAGCTAGTTGCCACCTGCCTAATTATTACAGAGTGACTTTACCTAACATGGCATTTCCACTTTAAATATTGTTATTGTAAATATTTTCTCTGGGGGGTACTTAACTTTAGAATGAAAATGGTGAAAGCAAATGTTAGACTCTACGGAGTGAATTAAGATGGTTTTACATCTCGCATGAACCCCCTGAGTGGTATATTGATTTGCAACACGTGTTCCAGTTTAAAGGGATGGTGATGGTGATATTTAATATTGTAGGCATTAAAAAAAAAATAAGTACAACGATGTAAGTCTTATCTCTCAAACATTTATGGTTTGAGAGATATAACTTGCAAAATTCCCCCCTCCAGGCCATTTCAGAGAAGTCATCGCTCAATGGGACAGCAGCAGATTCTGGTCATTTGACTGGATGGCGGCTCTTCAGCTATTTAGAAATTAATACATCCTTGGAACTATCTACAAAGTGTGCCTGTTTTGTAAACACACTTTATAGACCGTTCCAATGAAGTATTTATTTCTAAATAGTGAGATTTCAGCTCTACTGAAGAGCCGCTGGCTGATCTTGGGGCCAGAATCTCCTGTTGTCAGCTAGAGGGCAGACTTGTCTGAAACAGCCTGGAGGGGGGAACTTTATCCAGTTATAGCTCTCAAACCATAAAGTTTGAGAGATAAGACTGACATCATTGTGCTTATTTTTTAATGCCTACAATATTAAATAAACTTAAATTTAAACATTGCTATCCCTTTAAGGGTTACATATTTGATGTGCTTCATCCTGTCACATTATTTTTCTTACTCTTTATTAGCAAGACCCAAACCAGCTATGGCCTCAAAAGGCAGATTGTGCCAAGAGTTTCCCAACAGTTCCTCCCCCTGAAGATCTTCCAACATATTACCTACCTCCTGAGCAGAAAGTCCTGGGGTGAGTGCCTCTGTATAGATTATATTATATACTGTCAGTCCTCAAAGTGGATTCCCTCTAGATTAGATTCTCAAAATAATGTTTATAATACCAGGCATGTGTGAAACGTCCCAAATCTTTGTAGCTGTCTGGATTTCGTAGTTTGTACTTCCTTGTTCCTTAGCCTCTTTTGTGAACAGATCAGGATCTTTTCATGTCAGATGTTTGTTTTTTTTTACAATTTCTAAAGTATTTTAAAATAATAACTCACACTTGTTAATACTCACTAATTTAAACAATATTAAGTGTTTAATTTCCCCCCTACCAGCTCTTACCTAATGGCTCCCCCTTTTCCATGTAAAGGAGCTAACCAGTCTGACATAGCTATTGCTATGGTAACCCAGTATAGCAAACTTGTCAGGCAGCAGTAGTCACAGTGGAACATTGTAACATAATATACGACTCACAAGAGCCATGTCTCGATTCCATAGGCTCCCAACCAATCTCCAAGAATGCAAAAGAGAGGATGAATCGCACACTTGGATTTCGAGAACATCCTATATAATAATTCGCTAAGTTGTGTGTAACGGCCGACATGCGCAGTAGACACTGCTGCGCATGCGGCAGTCATGCGCAGTGGAGACTGCCCGCGCCGCAGCTGATACAGAGCTGGGCGCTCCAAAGGAGCGTCCAGCTCTGTATCAGCCGAGGCGCGGCCAGTCTCCACTGCGTGTGACTGCCCCGCGACCGGCTGCCAGAGGCACTGTGGCCCGTGTAACGGGCTGTTCAACTAGTAGTAGATAAAAAAAACATTTCTTTATTGAACAGAGAGTTACAAAGACACGAGCACTTCCGTCTTATGAGTTGGATATATTACTACTCGTGTATATTCTAGAAATTTATGGTTTTATCTATGTGCAAGATCGGTTGCATGCAAAATGTGTAAGATGGAAGCGCTCGGTCTGTCTTTGTAATTCTCTGTTCAGTAAAGCAGTGTTTTTACTCTACGACCTTCTCGAAATCCAAGTGTGCGATTCATCTTTTCTTTTACTATGACAACCCATCCAGCATTCACTTAGAGACATTTGTCGAAGTGAATGTCTGATGCTTTTTGAGTGCTGACTGAGCTTTAGTAAGTACTCCGGATGCATTAACATTTCTCACACAGAGACATATGTGTTACTGAGGGTGTGGGCCTGGTCCTTCTGCCATGGCAATAGAGGTCTGTAGAAGGGGTTGACATCACGAAAAGGGGTGTGGAGGTAATTCAACTCTATATATGTTTTAAGCAAGTGACTCTTAAAGGGTGTGACTGACATAAGTTAATTCTTTGTAACTTACAGTGCATTAAGCATTAACTCTAGGTGTTACTGCCCTAAATGCCCATTAAATAGTGTAATATGATGACCAGTCCACTGATCCTTCAAGTGATGTCATTTAGGAAGCTGGGGATGTACAAGAATGGGACAAAGTAAATACTCTAAATTAGTTATGTGAAGCTTCCTATCATGCATGCCTTTTTTTAATATTTAGTAAAACATACAATTTAATATAGGTACAACAATCCGCCCACAGTTTCTGAAAAACAATATTGTGCATTCTTTGAAGGGATTGTGCCACTTACAAAAATGAAAAGGATTCTTATCTGTTTAAATATCCTATAGACCTGTCCATGGTTTGCACTAGTCGTTATTTAGTGAATTAGCTTTAAAGGGATAGTAATACTTCGTTTTATCTTTATTTTATTTTGTAGGCATTAAAAAAACATGAAGAATGATATAAGTCTTATCTCTCAAACCTTTATGGTTTAAGAGATATTCACAAGCAAAGTATCCCCCCCCCCCTGTTCAGCTAGATCAGAAGGGAGGTGCCCAGGTAGACTGCAGAGAGGGACAATCTTCAATTAAGATAAGGGAAAAAGCTGAAAAACTTGTCAAGGGGGGAAGGGCTTTCATTGTGCTCATAGGAAGAAGATTGTCCCCTGCTGTTATCTGTCTGGTCTATGGACTGGATTACACATCTGAGAAGAGATGGCTTACACTAGGTAAAAGGGGTGGGAGGGGAAACTTTGCTTGTGAATATCTCTCAAACCATAAAGGTTTGAGAGATAAGACTTATATCGTTCTTCATGTTTTTTTAATGCCTACAAAATAAAATACAGATTAAATGAAGTATTACTATCCCCTTAAAATATGTAAGTACATGAATGTATAGGGAGCCATGGCATATTTGTTTATCAAGCCTGTTACCCCTTTAGATGCAAGAGGAATCATTTTTAGCATCCCAAAACAAACAAACCCTAGTTGATTTAGCCTAAAGCAGATAATTGCCCTTGGGTTATAACCTTCCCTTATTGTAGGCTGTAACTTTTATATATTTCCTAAACCACTCTATGAAGGGATGTAGTATGCGATACATTTCTGGATTTCTGTGGACAAAGCTTTAGCATTGAACTGTTTATTGTGAATTAAAGGGATAGTAATACTTGAAAATAAGTTTATTTTATATTGTAGCCATTAAAAAAACATGAAAAATGATATAAGTCTTATCTCCCAAACATTTATGGTTTGGGAGATACTCGGAAGTAAAGTTTCCCCTGGAGTGACGTCATTGCTCCACCCTTCAGATTTGGAATCCGGTCCCGGGACCGGCTGTGCCTCTCCAGAAGTGCTGAGATCACCATCTTTAAAAAGAATTTCTTAATTGGAATGGTCTACAAAGTGTGCTTTCAAGCCAGGCACACTTTGTAGATAGTTCCAGATAAGTAGTTCTTTTCAAAGATCGTGATCTCGGCACTGCTAAAGAGCTGCCGGTTGCTCTGTGGACCGAATTCCAAATCTGTCCACTAGATGGAAAAGAGAATTTTACTATATTTTACATGTGAATATCTCCCAAACCATAAGGGTTTGGGAGATAAGACTTATATCATTTTTCATGTTTTTTTAAGGGCTACAATATAAAATACAATTCTTTTCAAGTATTACTATCCCTTTAAGATGAAGCCTTTAGGCCAGAGGTTCTCAAGCAGGATGAAATTTTCCATGGTCATCCACTTTGGGTGGCCCTGTTCTATAAAGAGACTGACACAGAATATGAATGTGGAGTTTCACCTCTATATTTATAGACATTGTAGTTCACAATATGTTTTGTTGTTCTGGCTGGGAGATCTAAGAACAATTATATATCTATGTATTTGTACCCTTCGTTACCACCCTTGGCAAATGATAAATATGTTTGGGTGCCTTGAATATTCCAGACTGCATGTTGGAGATTCCTTGAGCAAAAACAGATTGGGAACCACTGCTATAGACAACAGCTGGTTGGGGGTAATATGAGCTGAAGTCACCAGCAGATGCAGTACTAAAAGTCTCCTAACTCTACTTTAGGGATTCAGATAGCAGATTGGGAAACCTGAAATAAAAGCTAATTGAAGGAAAAATATTACTTTTTTAAACAAATAATTTTAATCCAATTGGCATAGATATAAAACAGAAATCTACACTACTCTTCTCTCGGTGGAATGTTTCCTTTTAAATAGTCTTGAAGACGTTAGTCTCAAGCTGCCCAGTGTGCCAGAGTAAATGTATTCACTAGATATTTTGGGCATCAAACTGGCATGCTGCTCAAGGAGCAGTTAGTTGGAAGGGTCCATGTGTCCCTTTCCCTTTTAGCACTTATTTTATTTCAAACTTCCTTCTTTTGCTTTGTCACCTGGTTACGTTTATCACAGATCTCTGCTGGACAGTGTTCTGCGCTAACTCACAGTGCATCAGTGATACAAGGGGAGGAGAAACATGAACCCTTGCATACTAGTCCATCGTGCCCAGTTGGTTTCCGGTCTGTATGGGGAAGGCAGATGTTGTGGCATAATACTCTAGTGTTTCAAGCCACCGTGACGTAAAGGAGCAGTAAGCTTTTATTTATGAAAACACACATTTTATAGAGCATTTCCTGCTGAATAAAACAAGGTCACTCCCACTGCTGTCAGATGTTTTATTCAAAATTTATAGCAGTTCAAATAATCAGGAAGTGAATTTACTGTGCTTACTTCCTGATAGTTCTAACTGACAGGAAGTGAATTTACTGTGCTTACTTCCTGATAGTGCTAACTGACAGGAAGTGACACACAGTTTCTATCACATTCTATGGAGAACGGTATGTCTCTGACTTTCCTCACCACTAGAATCTAACAGGAAAACTAATTAGAATTTGACCACTAGAGGGCACTGCTAATGTAAAAAAAAAAAACCATGGGTTTGAATTGTGATAACTCTGGAAATATAAATCTCTCAGCAGTGGGAGTACCCTTAACTTACTCAACAGAAAAATCCCTACAATATATATTTTTTCATAAAAAAAGTTTACTGCTCCTTTAAGGTGCACTGAAGGCTATGCTTAAATATCAATGGGATTATTAAATAGTAATGTGTGTGTATATCTTATCACTTAGGTGAGCAATAGAACATACATTTTCAATGTCAATGCTAAAATAAAAACCAAACAAAAACAAACAGACAAATAGAAATTATATGTCTGTTTATTAACCCTTTGAGTGTCAGATGGGTAGCAACGCATTGCTTTGCAATGTGTTGCGTACCCCTCTGGCACTCAAAGGGTTAAAAACAAATGTGACATAAATGCATATAGAGCATGTATACATATACACGATAGACAATAAAATGTGTGATGTGAATAAATACTAATGGTACTGACAAATTTCAACTGGACAATCAATAACGTACCGAACACATCACAAAAACGTATCCAGAAACATTTTGGCTGTAATTACAAGTCATCCAACCTCAACACTAACTAAGATACAGGACATCAGAGGGAACAACCATCTCAATCAGTCCCCAAACTATAAACATACAGGTATACTAGGACATCAATAACTGCAAAATCCAGGAACAAAAATCCTGGTTTTATTTCTGTTTATGTCCCGATGGTAACAGAATATAGATAGCGAGGTCGGGAATAAGTGTTGTATCTGCATAAAAAGGCAATACTAAAACTTAAAAATGGATATACTACTTGCCACATGAAACTGACTTGGGAGTAAAAAGTAAAAAATAAATATAAAATAAATAAAAGTTAAAAAAAAGATTACCTTTATGTGCAATGAACCCCTGACAGAAAAACAGGGTATATTAACACACATATACCTACAGTATATACTCTATACTAACCTTAAAACCTGTATACTTAAATTTAATCCATCAAATAAAATCAGTAGGCTCACAGACAGCGAATGTATTCCTTACTGGTAACAAATACTCTTAAATCCGCTCACCAAATTTCTATGCAGTTAGGAATGGACATCTTTATCATATAAATAATAGATAAATATAGATAGAAATAATACAGGGCTGAACTGGATCAACAAACGAAATAGAAACTAGCAATTTAGGATGGTGTTGCTCATCATGTACTCATCCTCACAGTAACCCTTTGAGTGACAGAGGAGTACACAATGCATTGTGTACCCCTCTGCCACTCAAAAGCTTAAGCATTGGATAAAAAATAAACAGATGATCAGTGAGTCCCACACTGCTAGTATCTCCTAAACAGGGACATTTGGGAGGTACGGACCCCTAATGTCTCCTAAAGAGGGACACTTGGGAGGTACGGACCCCAAATATCTCCTAAAGAGGGACACTTGGGAGGCATGGACCCCTAATATCTACTAAAGAGGGACACTTGGGAGGTATGGACCCCTAATATCTACTAAAGAGGGACACTTGGGAGGTATGGAGCCCTAATATCTCCTAAAGACGGATACTGGGGGGGTACGGACCCCTGATGTCTCCTAAAGAGGGACACTTGGGATGTACGGACCCCAAATATCTCCTAAAGAGGGATACTTGGGGGGCATGGACCCCTAATATCTACTAAAGAGGGACACTTGGGAGGTATGGAGCCCTAATATCTCCTAAAGACGGATACTGGGGAGGTACGGACCCCTGATGTCTCCTAAAGAGGGACACTTGGGAGGTACGGACCCCAAATATCTCCTAAAGAGGGACACTTGAGAGAAATTGACCACTAATATCTCATAAGGAGGGACACTTGGGAGGTATGTACCCCTAATATCTCCTAAAAAGAGACAATTGGTGTATGGTACATATAATCCCCGAAGGGAGTTCTGTATCAGCTGAAATTTTATACCAAAAAATGGCCTTTCCTTGTGAACAAATGTGATTTCCAGATCTGTATACACATTGAAAGTACAGGATCATACTGGGCCGTTCTTGTATGTGAATGAGAACTGGTCATTTGACCAAAAGCTGATAGTATGCCTCTAAGAGCTGATGACAGTAGAAGGAAGTTTGTTACACAGATAATTAGGGGATTTTCCAAGAAAGCATTCTCTACACCTTTCTTCTAAGGAGAAAAAGGAAGAGCGAATTAATTCTGCCACCCAGATGTTGCTGTAAAAGTTTCAATAAATACATACAACACAAACAATTTATACACACACATACCCAAAACACACACACGCAAAAAAACACACACAAACACCACGAAAGTGCAATACACGAACACATGCACAACACACACAATATACCACAACACACACATGTACAACATACATGCACAAAACACTATGATAAACCATGGGTGGGCAGTAAGCACAGTCTTTTAGGATATCACACACAGTCCACAGATCTTAAAAAAAAGATTTGCAGGTTTATTTTTACATTGTATCAAATGATCAGCAGATTGTGTTTTACAAAACAAAATGAAAGCACACTACAAATAGAAAACCTAGCTCAATCTGAGCACTAACTTTACTTGAAGTAGATTCCCCTTCTACTTCAAGGTTATAAACTAACAACAATAGCACAGGTTTAACCTACCTTTCTTTTTACTAACTCTGCAGCTTGGGATTGCTAAACCTGCTAATTGGGACAGGTGGAGGGGTAGAGGCTATGTAGGATTCTGGGTCCTAAGTACCTTCCCTCTACAATCCTCGCATACACTTGTCACATTTCACAACCCATACTATACACACACATGCACAACAGATACACATACATGCACAATACACAAACGCACACACAATTCAACAATCCAGTCATTAAGATCTTTGTCTCCAATCTGGATTTACCTGGATGTCAGAGGAAAATAGTCCTACACGTAAATATGTCCGGCTCCAAAAGGTACTGACAGCGCAGGCGGACGGACGTCACTATGGCAAGATGTCCGTGCTTCCTGCTACTGTCAGCCTCCGAAACAACTCAAATCTTTGAAACCAGGTAATATTTCCTGCGACTAGCACTATTAAGCAGCTAGTCGCCAGATGAAGACTTAATTAATGTAAAGTTTTTGCGGGGTGGTAGTTCCCCTATAAGGATGCGACTAGGGACATTAGGTCCACATTACAACTCTTTCCATCCCAGATACAGGGGGCACTTCAAATGTGGCAGACCCCCTCTACTATCAGGTCTTCCCTGCCTAAACCACAGGGAGCACCTGATGTGTCAGATTCTTCTGAGGAAGAATTGTTGCTTGATTCGGATGTTCAGGATGATACTGTTTTGGAGTCTTCAAGGTCCCTTGGGGATCCCTTTGAAGCTGATCCTGAGCCCTCCGCTGAGGGTCTGATCAGGGCTGTGTTAACCACACTCAACATTCCCTTTGTCCAGGAGGTTTCTTCTGATCCTTCTGATGTTTTTCAGAAGCCCGCTATGCCCCTGACGTATTTTCCTCCTAACCCCACTCTTGACCTTTTGGTTTCTGAGACGTGGAAATCCCCGGACAAGTCTGCTTCTGTGTCCAGGAAGTTTGCTAAGCTTTACCCCTTTTCTGAAGCTTAGCTGGCTAAATGGGTTCATCCCCCTAAAGTGGATGCTCCCATATCTAGACTATATAAATCTACTGCTTTACCTGTCTCTGAAGCTTCTGTGCTGCATGACTAGACGAAGCAGAAACTTGAGGTTTCCCTCAAGTCCATCTTTGCTTCTATTGCTACCTCTATGCGTCCAGCATTTGCTGTTGTGTGGGTTAACCAGGCTATTGCAGTCTGGACTGAACAACTCACTACGGCTGTCCATCAGGATGCGCCTACTTTGGAGAAATTGCGTCTTCTCGCCAGTATATCTGAAGCGCAACACTATGTGTCTGCTGCTGCTTTTGATGCTATCCGCATGATGGCTAGGGCCTCTACTACTTCTGTGGTAGCCAGGCGTACTCTTTGGCTAAAGATCTGGTCTGCTGGCACTGCTTCCAAGAAAGTCTTACTTTCTTTGCTTTTTCAGGGTACCTCCTTGTTTGGGCCTGATCTTAAGGAACTAATTAGCAAGGCCATGGGGGTTAAAAGTACTCTGTTGCCCTTGGTTTTTAAGAATAAGTTGCCTTTTAAATGCAGCCAGTCCTTTCGTTCCTTTCAAACTGAGACACGTTCAACGAACCAGGCGGTTCCGTCAGCTCCGCGTTCCTCATCCAAGCCCAAACAACAATGGAAGCCCAAAGCTGCCTCACAGCCCAAGGCTGCCACTTTTTCGCGGGATTTGTGAAGCTTCTGTGTCGGACCCATGTATTTTACAAGTGGTAACAGAGAGATACAGGATTTCTATTCTCTTCCTCCTTCACGCTTTAGTCTTTCTCGTACTCCGCAAGATGCCGAGAAACACCGTCTGTTCGGCGCTGTTCAGGCTCTTCTGGACAAGGATGTCCTGGAGTCAATGCCTCTTTCAGACAGGAGTTCGGGGTTTTACTTGAACCTCTTTGTGGTAGCCAAAAAGGACAGCGGATGTCGCCCTTTTTTGGATTTGAAAGATCTAAACTTCTTCGTGACCAGGATTCACTATCCCCAGGAGTCTCTGCGCACAGTGATAGCTGCCATTTCTCCGGGGGAGTTTCTTGCTTCCCTGGACCTTCAGGATGCGTATCTACACATCCCAATCCATCAGGAGAGCAGGCGGTACCTGCGCTTTGCATGCGACACAGGACATTTTCAGTTCTTATCCCTGCCATTTAGTCTGACAACGGCTCCTCATGTCTTCCAACAAGTTCTGGGGGCCTTGATATCCGTTCTCCATCGAGACGGCATCACAGTGACTCCTTACATGGACCACTTGCTATTGAAGGCCACATCGGCGGATCTTCTTCATCAGCAAGTTCAGACCTGCATTCAAGTCCTCACCCATCACGGATGGATTGTCAACTTGGACAAGTCGGATCTGGGTCTTCTATTCGATACTCAGAGGAGAACGATGTTTCTACCGGACACAGTAGCCTATCAAATTGCCCACAGGGTATCAGCAATTCTATCTCAGGATCTGGTCCCAGTTCAGAGGTTGTCTTCTCTGGTAGGGAAGTTCATCTCCACGATAGAGGTGGTTCCATTCGCCATGGCGCACACCAGGGAACTTCAGAGGTTTGTGATGCAGGTGTGCAGGGATCGACCAGATCATCAGAGGTTATCGGTGTCCCTTCCCCCCTCGTGGAATTGAGCTTGGAGTGGTGGCTGACTCTTTCCAATCTGCTGAAAGGGAGATCCTTTCTGATTCCCTACTGGACCACTGTTACAACGGATGCCAGCCTCTCGGGCTGGCGGAGCTGTTCTGGGTCGCTTCAGCACTCAGGGGAAGTGTTCCATGTAGGAGTCCCTTCTCCCAATAAACATCCTGGAACTTCGAGCGATATTTCATGCTCTCCGTCATTGGGTGTCTCAACTGGAGGACTGTCCAGTCCGAGTGGAGTCCGACAACACCACGGCAGTGGCCTACATCAACAGACAAGGCGGAACAAGAAGTCTCGCCGCTTGGTTACAGGTCAAGGCCATTCTGTCCTGGGCAGAGGTTCATGTTCCTGTCATTTCCGCAGTGCACATTCCAGGCGTAGACAACATCATGACAGACTTCCTCAGTCGTCACACAGTAGACAGCGGAGAGTGGGAGTTACACCCCGAGGTGTTTGAACTCCTAGTTCAGAGATGGGGGATACCCCATGTGGATCTGATGGCAACGCAACACAACAGGAAGGTTCCAGTGTTCTGCTCTCAGTGGAGAGACTCTCTGGCTGTAGCTCTTGATGCCATGTCCATTCCTTGGACATTCCCTCTGGCCTACATCTTTCTTCCCCTTCCAATGTTGATAAGGGTGTTACAGAAACTAAAGATGGACCGTTGCCCGGTCATACTGATTGCTCCGGATTGGCCTCGTCAGTCTTGGTATCCTGGGCTTCTGGCTCTATCTGTGGCGGAGCCCTTTCTGCTCCCATCCCGTCCGGATCTTCTTCTGCAGGGTTACCTGTCGAAGGAAGATGTTCATCGGCTCAATTTGATGGCCTGGAGACTGAATCCTCGATTTTAAGGAAGAAAGGTTTTTCTTCTACTGTGGTGACTACTTTGCTTAGTGCCCGTAAGCCTGTTTCTTCCAAGATCTATCACCGTGTCTGGTCGACTTTTGTGTCTTGGTGTGCTGACAGGGATCTGTCCCTTGATTTTAATCTGCCTATTGTCCTGGCCTTTCTGCAGGACGGTGTGGATAAGGGACTCAGTTTGAGTTCTCTTAAGGTTCAGACTTCTGCGCTTTCAAAAGCGCATTGCTATCCTTCCTGATGTCAAGGTTTTCTTCCAGGGCGTTGCTCATGTTCGTCCTGCCTTCCGAAGTTCTGCTTCTCAGAAAAGATGGCTTTTCTCCTGGCGATCGTCTCTGTTCGCTGTGTTGCGGAGTTGCAAGCTCTTTCCTGTAAATCACCATATCTGGTGTTTCACAAGGATAAGGCGGTGCTCCGCACCTCCAAGGAGTTTTTTCCTAAGGTGGTCTCTGAGTTCCACATCAATGAGAAGATTGTGGTGCCCTCTTTCTGCCCTAACCCCTCCTCTGACAAGGAGAGAGATTTTCACTTGTTGGATGTGGTGCGTTGTCTCAAGTTTTATGTCCATTGCACTGAATATGTCAGGAAATCAGACGCTCTGTTCGTCTTTCTTGAGGGTCCTAGGGCAGGAAGACCGGCGTCCAAAGTTACTATTGCGTCATGGATCAAGTCCACTATTCGTAGAGCCTACAAGTTGAGGCATAAGCATGTTCCCTTTCGGGTCACGGCTCATTCCACCAGGTCCATTGGGGCCTCTTGGGCCTATAAGAATCAGGCTTCTGCTGATCAGCTGTGCAGGGCGGCCATTTGGTCCTCTGTGCACACCTTTTCGAAGCACTACCGTGTGGATGTGCTGGCTTCGGCTGATGCCAGCTTTGGGAGGAAGGTCCTGGAGGCAGTTTTGCCTGTCTAGGATCTTCTTCTTCTTAGGTTCTTGGTGCTTCCTTACTGTTGAGCCCTATTGGCTCTAGTTCAGTGTGCTGTGTATCGGTTCCTGGGTTTTTTTTTACCCCTGTTCAGTGTCGTTGACACTTCCGTATTGTTGGGCTATCTCTGACCTGTTGGTTCATAGCTTCACTGGTGACTTTGGGGGCCTTGTGCCTGGTCCTTGCCTTCTTCCCGCCTCTGGGAAACTCAATGGTTAGACATCCCAGAGTTACCAGTAGCCTGTATTGGGCGACAGAGAAAAGAGGATTTTAGTCTTACCTGTTAAATCCTTTTCTCTTAGTCCATACAGGTTACTGGTCTCCCACCCTGTCAAAAGACCATGCTTGGCTCTCCTGTGGCAGACCGTAGGGGTCCTTCGGGGTCATACTCACAGGAGTCGTCTTCCCTTCTACTATCTAGCCATAGTGTCTCAAATCTTTCTGGAGCTGATTCGCTAGTTGCAGCCAAGGAGGGAAGGGAGGCTCCACCCCCTGCATACACTTAGAGAAATGTTCCTGCCTACAAAGGGGTGGATCTCCTCCCAGAGTTACCATTAATCTGTATAGACTAAGAGAAAAGGATTTAACAGGTAAGACTAAAATCCTCCTTTTTTTTTTCTTTTTTTTTTTTAACCGAAGGGTCACCATTGTGTTGAAAAAGCCTATAGACTCATTTTCTTTTTTGTCAAGTAGGTAGTCACATATGAGGTGGTCACTGAAAGCAAAGTGACATTGATAGTGAGGGATCCCTTTTGGGCAGAGACGTTCCCCAAATCTCATTCACAGATCCCATAGTACTAATGAACTGGAGCAATTCCTGGGCGAGGCAGCTCCACACTGGCACAGTAGCGTACAAACAGTGTGTGTGTGGTGGGGGCAAGGGGAACACAGTTTGAGATTGGAACACACAAAAATTTCCAGATTCCCACTGATTTACATGCGGATTTTAACGCATGGAATATCCCTCTGGCAGTAAAATGGTTAAATGCTAAAGATGTCTCTACCACATTGCTTTGCAGTGCATTTGGGGCCACTCGGGTATAAGGGGTTAAAAGCACAGTTTTCCTAATTCCCCATAGCATTTCTACAGTTTTATTTAGTGTATCAGCCTCACTGAGTGGTGCAGTTCTTAATCAAAGCAACTGCACCACAGAGGACTAGGCATTTAAATTGGGCTTTTAACCCCTTGAATGCTAGAGAGGCCTCTAAGGCATTTCTATGCAGAGTTTAGACTTGTCCCCTGTGGTGCAATTTCTTTTGTCCTAGAATTAATTCTCTCCTCTCTTTGAGCGCCAGAGGCCTGCACTGTACCACTGTGGCACTGAAAGGGTTAAGAGCTCGATCTCACTGCCGTATAGTGGAACACCCCAGGCATCCTCTGGACTCTGATTTAACTTTAATTTCCCTAAAATCCTATTTTCTTTTAGTGCAGATAATGGAACACAGGGCTCCCACCAGATGAAACACCTGCCAGTGTGTCGTTCCCTAAGCATAGGAGTCCTCTCAGGGTCTTAGTGTTAGGGGTGTCCTTTTCTTCTTTCCCACTTAGGGTTTTGTTTCTGAGAATTTGGTGGGTTAGGGGTTTGAGTTGGAGGAAGAGGAGGGACTCTCCACACCAAAGACCCGGTTTTTGAAGTGCCCTGGCCTTCCAGAGGCTCAAGCCCATGATTCCTGTGTTCCATATGGAGTAAAGGATTTAACTGTAAGTTGACTAAAATCCTATTTATCGATTTTTGCATACATAGATCTTATTGGGTCCTAATGTGGTCATACACACCGTAATTGTATAGGAAATGAGTATGCGTTCCTCAGCTATATTTGAGTTGAACATGTATGCTGTATGAACTGCGACCCACTTCACAAAAAAAAAAAATGTGCTCCTCTACCAGAATTTTTTATTTTCTAACTTTATTGAACATTAGTCATATTCTTCATCTACTGCTGTGTCATCTGCAGTAACATAATTTGCTGCATCATCCTCTGCTGTATGGTCTGCTACTACGTCTGATGCGTCATTCATTGTTTTGTAGTCTGCAGTAACGTCTGTTGCTGCTTCATGGTCTGCGTCCGAGACATCCGCCACGGCTGCGTGGTCTGCTGGTTCAAGATCTGCTGCTGCTCTGACCAGCACTTCTGTGTTGTCTGCAGCTCGGTCTTCTGCACTGACGTCTGCTGCTGCATCATGTGCAGCAACATGAGTTGCAGCATCATCCGATACTGCTACGTCGTCTGCTGCTGAGACATCTGTTGCCTTTATGTCTGCTACATCTTTAGCTGCTGAGTCATCCAGTGCAGCATCTGCAGCAATATCCACTGCTGCTTGGTCCACTACTCCTGCGATGTCTACTGCATCATCTGCTGTTGCTATATCTGCTGCTTTATCAGTGGTATCATCTGCTGTTGCTATATCTGCTGCTTTATCAGTGGCAGCATCCGCTGCCACTTGGTGTGCTGCTTTATCAGCATCCTCTGCCGCATAGTCTGCTGCGTGGTGGACTTCTACCGCAGCGACCACAGCCACTTTATTTCCTTTAACCATTTCGATGACTGATCCATTGCCATTTTCTTTTCCAGAGGTGGTATTCAGAGTGGAGTGGCTGAATTTGTTCCTCCACTCTGGACTCACAAACAAAAATCCTTTGAAGAGTTCTTGTTCTTCTGAAGATGTGAACCACTTTTTTCCCTTTTTCAAAGGCTTCTTTGTCTTTTTTTTCAAAACCTCTTTGGCCGGTGGAAGACTGAATGGTGGATCCAGAGCACAAAGCTCCAGCTTCTCCCAGTCAATGCTGTTGAAGAACTGGTGAGAACGTATGTTATGCTCCATCAGGATCCGAACTTCTGGGTCGATAGTCCACAGGTTTTTTAGGAGGTCTGTTAACTCGTTTCCAAAGAAGCTTGGATAAGTGACTGCTTTTACTTTCTTCATTAATGAGTTGAAGCCACCATAGCCAAAAGGATGTTTTCCTGTTGCCATTTCATACACAATGACTCCTAAGGCCCACCAGTCTACAGAGTAATTGTAGACGTCTTTGAACATCTCTGGTGCCATATAGCCCCTGGTCCCAGCATACCCCCTGACTCGTGTTTTCTCAGAGGTTTTTTCAAGGGCAAGTCCAAAATCGGCAATCTTGATATGTCCATTGCTGTCCAGAAGAATATTCTCTGGCTTCAGGTCGCGATGGACAATGCCTCTGGAATGAAGAAACTGGATGGCACATACCATTTCTGCTGTTAAGAACTTTACGGTCTGGATGTTCAAAGGGCCTTTCTTTTTTATAAGTCGCTTCAAGGTTCCACCTGAAAGGTATTCCATGACATATATAAGGTGTCCCTGTGTGTGGAAGGTCCCATGGGCGTGAGTAAGGAAGGGACAGTCTTTAGCCACTTCCAAAATGTTCCGCTCCAACATAATATCTTTCCTCCATTTTAGGAAGCTCTTTTTTTTTACAAATTTCATAGCTGCCAACTCATGGCTGACTTTATCTTTTGCTAGAATGACCTTTCCAAAGGCACCTTTTCCAAGTTTTTCATGCAGAGTGAACCTATCTAAGGACAGAGCATTTTTCCAGCTTTGCCCAGAGCAACTTGGTTTTGCCTCCTCCTCCTCCTCCTCACAGTGGACAGCTTTGTTGCAACAACATTGCCTTAATCCACGAATCCACCGGAGAATAGCATTCCCTTCTTTCTCCTTACGTGCAAGGAGCATTCTTCCTTCTCCTAGTATCACCAACTTGGTTGGTAGTCTTTAGCTTTTTCCGCTGTTAATGTCCTCTGCTTTCAAAAGCAAGTATTAAAAAGAAACTAAATGTTGAGCAATCTCGCACTGGCAGTTTCCTATTCCTTCTCCTTCCTGAAATCAGTTAGGTCTGGAGATGTTTCACTTGGCAGCCATTTTTATATGTAGCTGTGTGATGATGTCACAGTGATAGAATTCCGTAGTGATACATTGTCTCTGTTAGAATTGCCAGATGATTATGATGTCACAGTCACTGTTAGAATTCAAATGATTATGATGTCACAGTCGCTGTTAGAATTACCAAATGATTATAATTTCACAGTTACTGTTAGAATTCAAATTATTATGATGTCACAGTCCTAGACTAAGATGAAAAAGTCTGGTGCATGCCCACTTTACCCTGGTGTTGGGGGAGGGGTAAAATATCCTTTGATTTTGAGGTTTTTAACCGAAGGGTCACCCTTTTATTGAAAAAGCACATAGCATCATTTTCTTTTCTTATTAAGTAGGTAGTCACATATGAGGTGGTCACTGAAAGCAAAGTGACATTAATGATTGTGAAGGATCCCTTTGCCTTCACTGACTTGTTTTTCCTGTCTGATCCCAAACATGCAGCCGACTGACTGAAAACGTGAGACCACCCTTAGAGACTAATGTAAGTGCCCAGCAGCCCAGTATTAAAGGGTCAAAAACCCAATTTGCATCAATGTGATTTTTTCACTTTAACCATTTTAATTCTAGAGTAATGTCCATCATTGATGGACAATGCTTTGGATCTTTCCCTGGCTCTCAAAGAGTTTAGTAATCTGTGTGCTACAGTGAGGGTATAGAGCAGATATTGTATAGGTGCTGTGGACAATAGTGACCGAGAATGCAATGTCACGCATTATATCATCATTCCCAAGAATCGCATTTTTGTTTATTTATATATATACACGATTCTTGGGAATGATGATATAATGTCTGACACCACATCCTTGGTCACTATTGTCCACAGCACCCATCCAGTATCTGTTCTCTCTCTCTCTCACTGTAGCACACAGATCAGTTAACTATCTGAGAGTCAGTTACGGGTCCAATGCATTGCCAATCAAAACGCTGGACTGCTCGCTAGAGTTAAAAAGCTTAAAGTGACTGAGCAAAAAATCCCATTGATGTAAATGCTGGGCACTTAGGTTTGTCTGTATGGATGGTGTCACGTTTTCAGTCAGTGGGTTGCATGTGTGAGATGTCATAGAGGATGCAAACATCACTGGGACCAGACATGAAAAGCAAAGTGCGTGAAGGCAAAGGGATCCTTCACAATCATTAATGTCACTTTGCTTTAAGTGACCACCTCATATGTGACTACCTACCTGACAAAAAAAGAAAAACCTTATTCCATGTGCTTTTCCAACACAATGGAGACCCTTCAGTTAAATACCTAATTAAAATGTAAGGATAATTTTATCCATCCCATAACACCAGGGTAAAGTTGGCACGCAGCAGACTTTTCCTTCCCCTGACAAAGTAATAGAGCATAAGAAATGCTTAGGGAGAACTACGTTTTAGCTTGACATACGTACATGTTGTGTCATCTTTTTATATCCAATTTTATATTGATAAAATATATTTTATACATCAATAAAACCTTTTTGTGATAACGACTCTTTCCACTTGTGAATAATGGACCACCAGGCTTCCACATTCGTTACTTTGCTTAAGGCATTGATTCATCTATAACACTGTAAGTGGGGTATATAGGGAGCAGGGTTATTGTCGGTAGTCCTTACTGTGTTACCCTTAGATGTCCTGTTGCCCGGCATGTTTCTTTATGTTTCTAAGCTCTGCCAAAGATAAGAACCATATTGGAAGATATCTCTGAGGCATAAGATTGAATCGTGGGAGATTATTCTGTGGCATAAGAGAGGATTCCTGGGAGACTACTATTGAATTGAGTAGTTATATGTAAATGGAGTCTGATTTCACTATCTATTGTGTGAGTTTAAGCACTCTAGATAAGAGCGACCTAGATATATAGCATCAGATGCTACTCTCAAATGCTTTTGCACTTCTTCTTTTCCACATTAGACTTTTTCATCTTAGTCTAGGATTGTGACATCAGAATCATTTGGCAATTCTAACAGTGACTGTGACATCATAATAATTTGTATATAGAGTATGTGTGCGTTTGTATACACAGATACACACGCAGACCCCAGAAGCCAATGTTGCAGACCTCCTTGGAAGGAAAGGTTGAGTATGCAGCCCTTGACTTTCAGTTTGACCTGCTTGATCTAGAGGGTTATTCACTTTAAGAGGGATATTGTCAATAAACATTGTGGGGGTATGCCTATATGTAAAGCATGCCCTAAAACCTAGTAGAAGAGACAATATGAATGAAGGGTCCAGACAGTGGGCTGAAATACAAATGGGGGGCGTACATATCAAAGAGGTGTTTAACCATAACATTAAGCTTTAGAATGGCTAATTCTACAGTTCAAAAAGCTATATTAAAGGACACTTCTTTAAAAAAGGAATTGGGCTTAGTAAAAAATTGAAAATGATTGAAAATAGAGCAATAAAAATCTTAAATAATAATTCTACAACTATGCAAATGTTAAGATTAATATTGATGTTGGTCCTCTAAAACTGAGACAGGTAAATTAACTAGGATGAAGCAGTGGTGCCTTAAAGGGGATGTATAATCTCATACTTTTTTACCATAGGTTTTGTTAATAAAGTAGTATTAGGAAAGCTGGGTTTTTTTACTAAATGTAGGTACGTTTAAAGATATTGCGTATTCTGTGCTATGCACTTCCACATAATGGCCACTCTGAATCTTCGGCACAGCTCTTCTTCTCCTCCCACCTCCCTCCCAGCCGCCTCTTGGAGCTCTTTCACGCTTCCCTTCGGTGCGGTGTGAATGGCTTCTATGTTTACATCAAGCTCCAGTTAGCATCATACAGAGGTTGAAGCCTCAGTATAATACGAACCGGAGCTTGATATAATGATAGAAGCCATTCACACCACACCAAAGGGAAGCGTGAAAGTGGTCCTTGGTGCAGATGGCAGGGAGGTGGGAGGAGAAATAGGAAGTGAACAAGAGCTTTTGCTGAAGATTAAACGTGTTGCATTATGCTGTTCGGCAAAGCATGAAGGTACAATATCTTTAAAAGTACTTACATTTTGGAAGAAAAACCCAGCTTTCCTAATGCTACTTTATTAACAAAACCTATGGTAAAAAAATGTATGAGATGATACATCCTCTTTAAACACATTATTATTTTGTGTGATTGCGCCAAAGCTCAGTGATACTGTCACAGTAAGACAGATCTGTACAGAGGCCTATGGTACTGTATTTTCTCTGTCGTCCAATACAGGTTACTGGTAACTCTGGGAGGCAATCAGCCTCTTTAAGTAGGCAGGAATATTTCTCTAAATGTATGCAGGGGGTGGAGCCTCGCTTCCCTCCTAGACTGCAGCTTAGCCAACCAGCTCCAGAACGATTTGTTCCTTTGGCGCAACAACACCAGGTGGAGAACATTCTTCTATAGTTTTACTTTTTTAACTTCTGACAGATATGGAATACCACCATTAGGCGGATTACCATGACTGACAAATGCCCTCCAATGTGGCTAGCTCAGTATCCAGGTGCTTTTTGGTGGAGCTTAAGCCCTGAGGGGTAAAATCTTGGTTACAAGTTCTTCCCCAGGGATTATCCACTGAGGTAATTCTTGCTGCATGGTAATCTGAAGACCGAAGATCTGCAGGAAAGGTGAGCTACCCTTTGAGTGCTGCAGGTCCACTTGTCCCACAGTGCCCCTTTGCTGGGCTTGTGTTTGGGAGTTCTCATTGTGCACTCCTGCACTCATTGGGTATATATGTATGTTTGTTGGGTATTTGGAGCAGGTTTATGTGGCAATTTAACCCTTTGTCTGCTGATTTGACATGTTTTTGGGCTGGGCGTTCTTCAACTCCCTCCCTTTGAGTCTTTGGCTACTATTCCTCTACGTCTGTTGACGTGGAAAATGGCTTTTCTCCTGGCGATTGTGTCTGTTCGCCGTGTTGCAGAGTTGCAAGCTCTTTCCTGTAAACCACCATATCTGGTGTTTCACAAGGATAAGGCGGTGCTTCGCACCTTCAAAAAGTTTTTTCCTAAGTTGGTCTCTGAGGTCCACATCAATCAGGAGATTGCGGTGCCCTCTTTCTGCCCTAACCCCTCCTCTGACAAGGAGAGAGATCTTCACTTGTTGGATGTGGTGCATTGTCTCAAGTTTTAGGTCCATTGCACTGAATCTGTCAGGAAATCAGACGCTCTGTTCGTCATTCCTTAGGGTCCTAGGGCAGGAAGACCGGCGTCCAAAGTGACTATTGCGTCATGGATCAAGTCCACTATTCGTAGGGGCTACGATTTGAGGAATAAGCATGTTCCCTTTTGGGTTACGGGTCATTCCACCAGGTCCATTGGGGCCTCTTGGGCCTATAAGAATCAGGCTTCTGCTGATCAGCTGTGCAGGGCGGCCACTTGGTCCACTGTGCACACCTTTTCGAAGCACTACCGTGTGGATTTGCTGGCTTCGGCTGATGCCAGCTTTGGAAGGAAGGTCCTGGAGACAGTTTTGCCTGTCTAGGATCTTCTTCTTGTTAGTTTCTTGGTGCTTCCTTACTGTTGAGCCCTATTGGCTCTAGTTCATTGTGCTGTGTATTGGTTCCTGGTGTGTTTTTACCCCTGTTCAGTGTCGTTGACACTTCCGTATTGTTGGGTTATCTCTGAACTGTTGGTTCATAGCTGCACTGGGGACTTTGGGGGCCTTGCGGCCTGGTCCTTGCCTTCTTCCCGCCTCTGGGAAACTCAATGGTTAGACATCCCAGAGTTACCAGTAGCCTGTATTGGGCGACAGAGAAAAGAGGATTTTAGTCTTACCTGTTAAATCCTTTTCTCTTAGTCCATACAGGTTACTGGTCTCCCACCCTGTCAAAAGACCATGCTTGGCTCTCCTGTGGCAGACCGTAGGGGTCCTTCGGGGTCATACTCACAGGAGTCGTCTTCCCTTCTACTATCTAGCCATAGTGTCTCAAATCTTTCTGGAGCTGATTCGCTAGCTGCAGCCAAGGAGGGAAGGGAGGCTCCACCCCCTGCATACACTTAGAGAAATGTTCCTGCCTACTAAGGGGCGGATCTCCTCCCAGAGTTACCATTAATCTGTATAGACTAAGAGAAAAGGATTTAACAGGTAAGACTAAAATCCTTTTTTTTTTACCGAAGGGTCACCATTGTGTTGAAAAAGCCTATAGACTCATTTTCTTTTTTGTCAAGTAGGTAGTCACATATGAGGTGGTCACTGAAAGCAAAGTGACATTGATAGTGAGGGATCCCTTTTGGGCAGAGACGTTCCCCAAATCTCATTCACAGATCCCATAGTACTAATGAACTGGAGCAATTCCTGGGCGAGGCAGCTCCACACTGGCACAGTAGCGTGCAAACAGTGTGTGTGTGGTGGGGGCAAGGGGAACACAGTTTGAGATTGGAACACACAAAAATTTCCAGATTCCCACTGATTTACATGCGGATTTTAACGCATGGAATATCCCTCTGGCAGTAAAATGGTTAAATGCTAAAGATGTCTCTACCACATTGCTTTGCAGTGCATTTGGGGCCACTCGGGTATAAGGGGTTAAAAACACAGTTTTCCTAATTCCCCATAGCATTTCTACAGTTTTATTTAGTGTATCAGCCTCACTGAGTGGTGCAGTTCTTAATCAAAGCAACTGCACCACAGAGGACTAGGCATTTAAATTGGGCTTTTAACCCCTTGAATGCTAGAGAGGCCTCTAAGGCATTTCTATGCAGAGTTTAGACTTGTCCCCTGTGGTGCAATTTCTTTTGTCCTAGAATTAATTCTCTCCTCTCTTTGAGCGCCAGAGACCTGCACTGTACCACTGTGGCACCGAAAGGGTTAAGAGCTCGATCTCACTGCCGTATAGTGGAACACCCCAGGCATCCTCTGGACCCCATAGCTCAGCAACTCTGATTTAACTTTAATTTCCCTAAAATCCTATTTTCTTTTAGTGCAAATAATGGAACACAGGGCTCCCGCCAGATGAAACACCTGCCAGTGTGTCGTTCCCTAAGCATAGGAGTCCTCTCAGGGTCTTAATGTTAGGGGTGTCCTTTTCTTCTTTCCCACTTAGGGTTTTGTTTCTGAGAATTTGGTGGGTTAGGGGTTTGAGTTGGAGGAAGAGGAGGGACTCTCCACACCAAAGACCCGGTTTTTGAAGTGCCCTGGCCTTCCAGAGGCTCAAGCCCATGATTCCTGTGTTCCATGTGGAGTAAAGGATTTAACTGTAAGTTGACTAAAATCCTATTTATCGATTTTTGCATACATAGATCTTATTGGGTCCTAATGTGGTCATACACACCGTAATTGTATAGGAAATGAGTATGCGTTCCTCAGCTATATTTGAGTTGAACATGTATGCTGTATGAACTGCGACCCACTTCACACAAAAAAAAAATGTGCTCCTCTACCAGAATTTTTTATTTTCTAACTTTATTGAACATTAGCAAAGAGAGTCATATTCTTCATCTACTGCTGTGTCATCTGCAGTAACATAATTTGCTGCATCATCCTCTGCTGTATGGTCTGCTACTACGTCTGATGCGTCATTCATTGTTTTGTAGTCTGCAGTAACGTCTGTTGCTGCTTCATGGTCTGCGTCCGAGACATCCGCCACGGCTGCGTGGTCTGCTGGTTCAAGATCTGCTGCTGCTCTGACCAGCACTTCTGTGTTGTCTGCAGCTCGGTCTTCTGCATTGACGTCTGCTGCTGCATCATGTGCAGCAACATGAGTTGCAGCATCATCCGATACTGCTACGTCGTCTGCTGCTGAGACATCTGTTGCCTTTATGTCTGCTACATCTTTAGCTGCTGAGTCATCCAGTGCAGCATCTGCAGCAATATCCACTGCTGCTTGGTCCACTACTCCTGCGATGTCTACTGCATCATCTGCTGTTGCTATATCTGCTGCTTTATCAGTGATATCATCTGCTGTTGCTATATCTGCTGCTTTATCAGTGATATCATCTGCTGTTGCTATATCTGCTGCTTTATCAGTGGCAGCATCCGCTGCCACTTGGTGTGCTGCTTTATCAGCATCAGCATCCTCTGCCGCATAGTCTGCTGCATGGTGGACTTCTACCGCAGCGACCACAGCCACTTTATTTCCTTTAACCATTTCGATGACTGATCCATTGCCATTTTCTTTTCCAGAGGTGGTATTCAGAGTGGAGTGGCTGAATTTGTTCCTCCACTCTGGACTCACAAACAAAAATCCTTTGAAGAGTTCTTGTTCTTCTGAAGATGTGAACCACTTTTTTCCCTTTTTCAAAGGCTTCTTTGTCTTTTTTTTCAAAACCTCTTTGGCCGGTGGAAGACTGAATGGTGGATCCAGAGCACAAAGCTCCAGCTTCTCCCAGTCAATGCTGTTGAAGAACTGGTGAGAACGTATGTTATGCTCCATCAGGATCCGAACTTCTGGGTCGATAGTCCACAGGTTTTTTAGGAGGTCTGTTAACTCGTTTCCAAAGAAGCTTGGATAAGTGACTGCTTTTACTTTCTTCATTAATGAGTTGAAGCCACCATAGCCAAAAGGATGTTTTCCTGTTGCCATTTCATACACAATGACTCCTAAGGCCCACCAGTCTACAGAGTAATTGTAGACGTCTTTGAACATCTCTGGTGCCATATAGCCCCTGGTCCCAGCATACCCCCTGACTCGTGTTTTCTCAGAGGTTTTTTCAAGGGCAAGTCCAAAATCGGCAATCTTGATATGTCCATTGCTGTCCAGAAGAATATTCTCTGGCTTCAGGTCGCGATGGACAATGCCTCTGGAATGAAGAAACTGGATGGCATATACCATTTCTGCTGTTAAGAACTTTACGGTCTGGATGTTCAAAGGGCCTTTCTTTTTTATAAGTCGCTTCAAGGTTCCACCTGAAAGGTATTCCATGACATATATAAGGTGTCCCTGTGTGTGGAAGGTCCCATGGGCGTGAGTAAGGAAGGGACAGTCTTTAGCCACTTCCAAAATGTTCCGCTCCAACATAATATCTTTCCTCCATTTTAGGAAGCTCTTTTTTTTTACAAATTTCATAGCTGCCAACTCATGGCTGACTTTATCTTTTGCTAGAATGACCTTTCCAAAGGCACCTTTTCCAAGTTTTTCATGCAGAGTGAACCTATCTAAGGACAGAGCATTTTTCCAGCTTTGCCCAGAGCAACTTGGTTTTGCCTCCTCCTCCTCCTCCTCACAGTGGACAGCTTTGTTGCAACAACATTGCCTTAATCCACGAATCCACCGGAGAATAGCATTCCCTTCTTTCTCCTTACGTGCAAGGAGCATTCTTCCTTCTCCTAGTATCACCAACTTGGTTGGTAGTCTTTAGCTTTTTCCGCTGTTAATGTCCTCTGCTTTCAAAAGCAAGTATTAAAAAGAAACTAAATGTTGAGCAATCTCGCACTGGCAGTTTCCTATTCCTTCTCCTTCCTGAAATCAGTTAGGTCTGGAGATGTTTCACTTGGCAGCCATTTTTATATGTAGCTGTGTGATGATGTCACAGTGATAGAATTCCGTAGTGATACATTGTCTCTGTTAGAATTGCCAGATGATTATGATGTCACAGTCACTGTTAGAATTCAAATGATTATGATGTCACAGTCGCTGTTAGAATTACCAAATGATTATAATTTCACAGTTACTGTTAGAATTCAAATTATTATGATGTCACAGTCCTAGACTAAGATGAAAAAGTCTGGTGCATGCCCACTTTACCCTGGTGTTGGGGGAGGGGTAAAATATCCTTTGATTTTGAGGTTTTTAACCGAAGGGTCACCCTTTTATTGAAAAAGCACATAGCATCATTTTCTTTTCTTATTAAGTAGGTAGTCACATATGAGGTGGTCACTGAAAGCAAAGTGACATTAATGATTGTGAAGGATCCCTTTGCCTTCACTGACTTGTTTTTCCTGTCTGATCCCAAACATGCAGCCGACTGACTGAAAACGTGAGACCACCCTTAGAGACTAATGTAAGTGCCCAGCAGCCCAGTATTAAAGGGTCAAAAACCCAATTTGCATCAATGTGATTTTTTCACTTTAACCATTTTAATTCTAGAGTAATGTCCATCATTGATGGACAATGCTTTGGATCTTTCCCTGGCTCTCAGAGAGTTTAGTAATCTGTGTGCTACAGTGAGGGTATAGAGCAGATATTGTATAGGTGCTGTGGACAATAGTGACCGAGAATGCAATGTCACGCATTATATCATCATTCCCAAGAATCGCATTTTTGTTTATTTATATATATACACGATTCTTGGGAATGATGATATAATGTCTGACACCACATCCTTGGTCACTATTGTCCACAGCACCCATCCAGTATCTGTTCTCTCTCTCTCTCACTGTAGCACACAGATCAGTTAACTATCTGAGAGTCAGTTACGGGTCCAATGCATTGCCAATCAAAACGCTGGACTGCTCGCTAGAGTTAAAAAGCTTAAAGTGACTGAGCAAAAAATCCCATTGATGTAAATGCTGGGCACTTAGGTTTGTCTGTATGGATGGTGTCACGTTTTCAGTCAGTGGGCTGCATGTGTGAGATGTCATAGAGGATGCAAACATCACTGGGACCAGACAGGAAAAGCGAAGTGCGTGAAGGCAAAGGGATCCTTCACAATCATTAATGTCACTTTGCTTTAAGTGACCACCTCATATGTGACTACCTACCTGACAAAAAAAGAAAAACCTTATTCCATGTGCTTTTACAACACAATGGCGACCCTTCAGTTAAATACTTAATTAAAATGTAAGGATAATTTTATCCATCCCCCAACACCAGGGTAAAGTTGGCACGCAGCAGACTTTTCCTTCCCCTGACAAAGTAATAGAGCATAAGAAATGCTTAGGGAGAACTACGTTTTAGCTTGACATACGTACATGTTGTGTCATCTTTTTATATCCAATTTTATATTGATAAAATATATTTTATACATCAATAAAACCTTTTTGTGATAACGACTCTTTCCACTTGTGAATAATGGACCACCAGGCTTCCACATTCGTTACCTTGCTTAAAGGGATAGTAATACTTCATTTTAACTTTATTTTATTTTGTAGGCATTAAAAAAACATGAATAATGATATAAGTCTTATCTCTGAAACCTTTATGGTTTAAGAGATATTCACAAACAAAGTATCCCCCCCTGTTCAACCAGATCAGAAGGGAGGTGCCCAGGTAGACTGCAGAGAGGGACAATCTTCAATTAAGATAATGGAAAAAGCTGAAAAACTTGTCAAGGGGGGAAGGGCTTTCATTGTTTTCATACAAAGAAAATTGTCCCCTTCTGTTATCTGTCCTGTCATACAACCAGACTCACATCTGAGAAGAGATGGCTTACACTAGGTAAAAGGGGCGGGGAGGGGAACTTTGCTTGTGAATATCTCATAAACCATAAAGGTTTGAGAGATAAGACTTATATCATTCTTCATGTTTTTTTAATGCCTACAAAATAAAATAAAGTTAAAATGAAGTATTACTATCCCTTTAAGGCATTGATTCATCTATAACACTGTAAGTGGGGTATATAGGGAGCAGGGTTATTGTAGGTAGTGCTTACTGTGTTACCCTTAGACGTCCTGTTGCCCGGCGTGTTTCTTTATGTTTCTAAGCTCTGCCAAAGATAAGAACCATATTGGAAGATATCTCTGAGGCATAAGATTGAATCGTGGGAGATTATTCTGTGGCATAAGAGAGGATTCCTTGGAGACTACTATTGAATTGAGTAGTTATATGTAAATGGAGTCTGATTTTACTATCGATTGTGTGAGTTTAAGTACTCTAGATAAGAGCGACCTAGATATATAGTATCAGATACTACTCTCAAATGCTTTTGCACTTCTTCTTTTCCACATTAGACTTTTTCATCTTAGTCTAGGATTGTGACATCAGAATCATTTGGCAATTCTAACAGTGACTGTGACATCATAATAATTTGTATATAGAGTATGTGTGCGTTTGTATACACAGATACACACGCAGACCCCAGAAGCCAATGTTGCAGACCTCCTTGGAAGGAAAAGTTGAGTATGCAGCCCTTGACTTTCAGTTTGACCTGCTTGATCTAGAGGGTTATTCACTTTAAGAGGGATATTGTGAATAAACATTGTGGGGGTATGCCTATATGTAAAGCATGCCCTAAAACCTAGTAGAAGAGACTATGAATGAAGGGTCCAGACAGTGGGCTGAAATACACATGGGGGGCGTACATATCAAAGAGGTGTTTAACCATAACATTAAGCTTTAGAATAGCTAATTCTACAGTTCAAAAAGCTATATTAAAGGACACTTATTTAAAAAAGGAATTGGGCTTAGTAAAAAATTGAAAATAGATTAATAAAAATCTTAAATAATAATTCTACAACTATGCAAATGTTAAGATTAATATTGATGTTGGTCCTCTAAAACTGAGACAGGTAAATTAACTAGGATGAAGCAGTGGTGCCTTAAAGGGGATGTATCATCTCCTACTTTTTTACCATAGGTTTTGTTAATAAAGTAGTATTAGGAAAGCTGGGTTTTTTTACTAAATGTAAGTACGTTTAAAGATATTGCGTATTCTGTGCTATGCACTTCCACATAATGGCCACTCTGAATCTTCGGCACAGCTCTTCTTCTCCTCCCACCTCCCTCCCAGCCGCCTCTTGGAGCTCTTTCACGCTTCCCTTCGGTGCGGTGTGAATGGCTTCTATGTTTACATCAAGCTCCAGTTAGCATCATACAGAGGTTGCAGCCTCAGTATAATACGAACCGGAGCTTGATATAATGATAGAAGCCATTCACACCACACCAAAGGGAAGCGTGAAAGTGGTCCTTGGTGCAGATGGCAGGGAGGTGGGAGGAGAAATAGGAAGTGAACAAGAGCTTTTGCTGAAGATTAAACGTGTTGCATTATGCTGTTCGGCAAAGCATGAAGATACAATATCTTTAAAAGTACTTACATTTTGGAAGAAAAACCCAGCTTTCCTAATGCTACTTTATTAACAAAACCTATGGTAAAAAAATGTATGAGATGATACATCCTCTTTAAACACATTATTATTTTGTGTGATTGCACCAAAGCTCAGTGATACTGTCACAGTAAGGCAGATCTGTACAGAGGCCTATGGTACTGTATTTTCTCTGTCGTCCAATACAGGTTACTGGTAACTCTGGGAGGCAATCAGCCTCTTTAAGTAGGCAGGAATATTTCTCTAAATGTATGCAGGGGATGGAGCCTCGCTTCCCTCCTAGACTGCAGCTTAGCCAACCAGCTCCAGAACGATTTGTTCCTATGGTGCGACAACACCAGGTGGAGAACATTCTTCTATAGTTTGTTTCTTTTTTATCTTCTGACAGATATGGAATACCACCATTAGGCGGATTACCATGACAAATGCCCTCCAATGTGGCTAGCTCAGTATCCAGGTGCTTTTTGGTGGAGCTTAAGCCCTGAGGGGGAAAATCTTGGTTACAAGTGCTTCCCCAGGGATTACCCACTGAGGTAATTCTTGCTGCATGGTAATCTGAAGACCGAAGATCTGCGGGAAAGGTGAGCTACCCTTTGAGTGCTGCAGGTCCCCTTGTCCCACAGTGCCCCTTTGCTGGGCTTGTGTTTGGGAGTTCTCATTGTGCACTCCTGCACTCATTGGGTATATATGTATGTCTGTTGGGTATTTGGAGCAGGTTTATGTGGCAATTTAACCCTTTGTCTGCTGATTTGACATGTTTTTGGGCGAATGTCTTAATTTGGTTTTGGGCATTCCCTTTGAGTCTTTGGCTACTATTCCTCTACGTCTCTTGATGTGGAAAATGGCTTTTCTCCTGGCGATCGTGTCTGTTCACCATGTTGCAGAGTTGCAAGCTCTTTCCTGTAAACCACCATATCTGGTGTTTCACAAGGATAAGGCGGTGCTTCGCACCTCCAAAGAGTTTTTTCCTAAGGTGGTCTCTGAGTTCCACGTCAATCAGGAGATTGTGGTGCCCTCTTTCTGCCCTAACCCCTCCTCTGACAAGGAGAGAGATCTTCACTTGTTGGATGTGGTGCGTTGTGTCAAATTTTATGTCCATTGCACTGAATCTGTCAGGAAATCAGATGCTCTGTTCGTCATTCCTGAGGGTCCTAGGGCAGGAAGACCGGCGTCCAAAGTGACTATTGCGTCATTGATCAAGTCCACTATTCGTAGGGGCTATGATTTGAGGAATAAGCATGTTCCCTTTTGGGTTACGGCTCATTCCACCAGGTCCATTGGGCCTCTTGGTCCTATAAGAATCAGGCTTCTGCTGATCAGCTGTGCAGGGCGGCCACTTGGTCCACTGTGCACACCTTTTCGAAGCACTACCGTGTGGATGTGCTGGCTTCGGCTGATGCCAGCTTTGGGAGGAAGGTCCTGGAGACAGCTTTGCCTGTCTAGGATCTTCTTTTTCTTAGGTTCTTGGTGCTTCCTTACTGTTGAGCCCTATTGGCTGTAGTTCATTGTGCTGTGTATCGGTTCCTGGGGTGTTTTTACCCCTGTTCAGTGTCGTTGACACTTCCGTATTGTTGGTCTATCTCAGAACTGTTGGTTCATAGCTGCACTGGGGACTTTGGGGGCCTTGCGTCTGGTCCTTGCCTTCTTCCCGCCTCTGGGAAACTCAATGGTTGGACATCCCAGAGTTACCAGTAGCCTGTATTGGGCGACAGAGAAAAGAGAATTTTAGTCTTACCTGTTAAATCCTTTTCTCTTAGTCCATACAGGTTACTGGTCTCCCACCCTGTCAAAAGACCATGCTTGGCTCTCTTGTGGCAGACTGTGGGGGTCCTTCGGGGTCATACTCACAGGAGTCTTCTTCCCTTCTACTATCTAGACATAGTTAGTGTCTCAAATCTTTCTGGAGCTGATTTGCTAGCTGCAGCCATGGAGGGAAGGGTGGCTCCACCCCCTGCATACACTTAGAGAAATGTTCCTGCCTACTAAGGGGCAGATCTCCTCCCAGAGTTACCAGTAACCTGTAAGGACTAAGAGAAAAGGATTTAACAGGTAAGACTAAAATCCTCTTATACAGAGCTATATGATAGGCAGGGCAGGTGACGAAAGGGTAAAAATGCTGAAACATGATAGTTTGATTGCACTACAACTCCCATAATCCTTACCCATCTTCAATGTTTGTGATGAAAACGGTGATTTTAGCAGACTTAATTGACTTTATTAGAGAGTGGATGTGAGGTAATATGTGGGATGACAACTGATGAATGAAGGCACAATTCTCAAAAGTGCAACCCTTTGAATTGCTTCGCAATGCACTGCATACCCCCTCTGGAACTCAAACGGTTAACAACATAGTGTAAGTGCAAGTACGAAAATCACGCCCCTGTGTATGTTGTGGAGTGGCAGTAGGGAGGAGACTTGAATACCTCCTCCTTTCTGCCACCCCTGGGTGTGTGTGGCTGGAGACACCGGCCTCAGATCTCCCATTATTGGATCACTGCTGCTGAAAGTGACTAGATGTTCTTGGAGTCTTTTGACCAGGATGAATCTAGTTGTTCTCAGCATCTTTACTTATAGTCTGCCAGCCAGTAAATGGTCCAGGACTTATTTTGCTCACAAGCCAATAGTATACGTTCAGTCAGTAGCAAATCTTGAAGACAGATCTATACATATCTCCTCCAGTAAGCTCTTATCCACAGAAAGAATGCTATTGGCCAAACCTATATTAAGGACTTCTGAGTGTCAGAAGTCCCAGGACAGATATTGGCAATCCGAATTAAACAAGATGCAGAGAACAACTAGTTGCGTCCCAGACTATATATTGGCGGGCAAACAAGCAAACAAAGATTTGATAACAACTCTCCAAGTTCAGCAGCAACGACCCATTAAAATTAAAAACATTGTGAAGCTATTGAGTCTTTCAAACAACAGTGACAAAACATATGTTGTTTTGTTTGTTGATCCAGTTTCAGTCCTATATATTTCCATCTACCTATATGATAGTGATGTCCATTCTATCAGCATAGATATTTGATGAGTGGATTTAAGCGTTTTTGTTACCAGTAAGGAACACATTCACTTTTTAATTGTTCTACTGTTGACATTATACCATCTTGGGATCAAAAGAGAGGTTTATGGGCATGTCTTAAGTCCTGGTACTGGGGGAACACCTTTTGATTTTATGGAATATACAAGATTTGGGGTTTATAAGTGACTATAAAGTGTGGGAATACGTGTGTAACTATTATACCCTGTTTTTTCCACCAGGGGGTGACTGCATATGTAGTTACTCTTTTTTCACTTTTATTTTTACCCCCATGTCGGTTTCACACGGTAATTAGTATATCCATAGTTGTGTTTTGGTGAAGCCTTTTTATGCAGATCAAGACCTTAATTTCTGACATTGCTATCTAAATTATATTATCATTGAGGCTTAAATAGAAATAAAACCAGGATTTCCGTTCCTGGATTTTGCAGATATCGATGTCCTAGTATACCTGTACGTGTAGTTTAGTTGTCCTGACATGTCTTGATGCCCTGTATTTTTTTTTTTTGTTTTTTTTTGTTTTTTTTGTTCCTAGCATTGATGTTGGTCTGGTTTTTAATTATTCTCGAAACGCATCTGGATATCTTTGCTTTGTTCATTTTGTTCTTTAGTTGAGATTTGTTAGCACCGGTGCCATTAATTTGTATTCGCATCACACATTTTATGGTCTGTCGTGTATGTATGAACGCTCTATATACATTTATAAAAATGTTATGTATATAAAATGTTGATGACTTTAAATGCAGCTTTTAACCCCATGAATGTTAGAGAGATCGCCCAAGCAATGCTTTGTTATCCTCCCTAGCATTCAAGATATTAAAAGCCCCATTTAAATCAACACACACACACCTATAAATAATAATAATAATAATAAAACTTATGGTGCATCTGTCTTGCTCCACTTTTTATCTTTTGCAAATGACATCATCATGATTCTAATTGCTGAACTGAATTACTTTAATACATGATGGTTCTTTTGCCTCCCTCTTCTGTACAGTGTCAGTCCATTTGTTTCTAAGCTCATAGACCCCACGAGTGACCAGCAGACTCCAGACTGCGGGTCCATTACAGACGTGCGTAAAAATGAGAGCCTGCACCAGCTTCTAGTGGAACTCGAGAGCAGGCTGGACCTACAGCAGCTGAAACCAGACAAGCACGCAAAGCTGGTATAAGAGAGAGATTCCCCCCCTTCCCCACAAAATTGTTTTAATTAACCATTTGAATGACAGAGGAGTGCCCACTGTATCGCAAAGCAATATGGTGGAAACCCATCCGTTGTATAGAGAGTTAAAGGGATAGTAATGTTTTATAATAAAAGCAGCTCCAATTAATCATCATAGTATTTGGGCCATGGAGAGTGTTATTTCAATTCTGTCAGAGTTGTAGTTCAAGAGTAATTGAATGATAAAGTATCCCCCTTCCTCCCCTTTTGCTGATGTAACACTGCTCAGCTCAGAGCAGCAGGGTGGTGTCCAAGTGGATTGCAGAGAGGGACAAACTTCAATTAACATAAGGGAAAACATGAAAACCTGTCATGGGGGGGTTGCAGGGTTTTCATTGTTCTCACAGTAAGAAGATTGTCCCTTGCTGTGACCTGTCCGGTCAAGGGACCAGATTCCACATCTGAGGGGAGGTGGCTTACACTAGGTAAAAGGGGCTGGAGGAGGATACTTTATCATTCAATTACTCTTGAACTACAACTCTGACAGTACTGAAATAACACTCTCCGTGGCCCAAATACCATGAAGATTAATTGGAGCTGCTGTTTTTTAGGGGCAGCTACAGGGAAATGTATTTGAGCACGAGTAGATCAGATGCAGGGTTTGAGAACCTATGAAGTTTGTCCCTTTTCAAGCCATGTAAAATCAGAGACACTCAGTTGCTCAATCCACATCCAGCGATTTCAGTTCATGGTGTTCCTTCTAATTTCCGTCAATGCGGTTGGCTTTGATCAGTGTGAGTTTTAATCCTTTAAAGACCAACGGGGTGTTCAGCACATTGTTGTGACATGCGTTGCATACCTCTGGTCCTTAAAGGGTTAAAGGAAAGAAAAAAGGCAGAAGGACAAGGAAATAAGCTGAATTTGCTGGCCCAGCAGAAATATAGATAATGGTGAAAATACCAAACAAATGAACGGTACGTTTATTCCTTTGGAGGGCCACTTCGGAGTATCAGGAAACACTGCACTGTGAGCGCCAGGGAGGTATGCAATGCGTTCAATACATCCCCGGCACTTAAAGGGCTAAGGCATTGAAAAGGATTGGAGAGAGTAGGTTTTTTTTAGTGAAGTGTTGGGGGTGATTTAAGAAACAAAGCGCATAGGGTAGCATTCCGTAAGATAAAGAGGGGCAGTTCTGGAGGAAATCATCTGCATTATGGGGGACAAATACACATTTTCCAATTTTGCTTTGTCTTGTATGAGGCTCTTAAATCCTTGAATGGAAGGCAGGTCCAAAGCATTATGAAGCAGTGAATCAGAGACCTAGCTAGCATTAAAGGGGTTAAAAGCCCAATTTCAGTTGTTTATAATTTGTATTTGTACCTTTCGTTCCAGAATCACCCCTCTTCAGCGTATTTAATACAGAAGTTCGGATTGCTAGGGGAACGATCACCTCCTTTAAAGTGATCCTTATTCGATTGTTGGTTCCCAATATATGTTCAAGATATTTCTTATTAAGGAGAAATTGGCCTCTGATCCCCCATGAAGTCACTTCACAGCCCTGTACTGCAACCTGTCAATCTTATTTTCTCTCCCCCCCCCCCCCCCCCCCCCCCCCCGTGGTGCCTCTTTCCTCCCGCCTCCTCTGATGATGGTGCACTCTCATTGGCAAGGTAGCGTGCCAGGTCACATGCAGGGTTCCACTGTTAGAGGAGGTGGTAGGAACGAGTCACCACAGGGGAGGGGAAGAGAATAAGATTGACAGGTTGCAGTACAGGGCTGTACCGCAGCTCACTGTCAAGTGACTTCATGAGGGAACATTACAGAGGCCAATTTTTCCTTAATTAGAGCAAGGAGGAGAGCGTTCCCCTTCAGGTAGAGGCAGAGCAGCGGCATGAAAGATCTGTATGTTGATAACGTATTTATTACTATCTGACTGATATAATTTATATTTATTTGAGTGCTTAACTTATTTTTCTGTTTTGTTTTGTTTTTTTATTTTGTTTTTTTAAGATTTTGCTTTCACGAGTCAATAACCTCAGTGTTTCTGAAGATGACATTGCAGTCTCGCTGCATCAGTTTCTTGCACAGGTGAGTATTTTTACATCTAGGGGCCACGTGCACAAACTTAAAGGAGAGCAATTCTGGAGCAAACAAACTACACGATAGCAGGCATCTAAAAATTATCATTGTGTTAAATGGGGCTGTTAACCCTTTGAATGATGGGTGGTCTGCAATACATTTGAAGTGTGCACCCCTCTAGTCCTAAAAGGATTAAGAGTGGTACATTTTTATTGTGGAGAAAATTACATTGTAGGGTTTTTCCTGCTGAGTAAAACAGGGTTACTTCAATGACTGGGAGATGCTTTGTTCAAATATTATTACACCTTTAACGAATACTATAGATGAGAGTGCCAATCGTACACACACACACACACACACATTTATACTATACATTACTGTGCAAAAAAAAAAACTGTAAAGTAAGAATGCTTTCAAAAATAGACATGATAATAGTTTAGCATTTTGTTAATTGATAAAAATAATGAGTGAAAGAAAGAAAAATCTAAATCAAATCAATATTTGGTGTGACCACACTTTACCTTCAAGACAGCATCAATTTTTCTATGTACACTTGCACACAGTTTGTTAAAGGGGAACTATCACCCCAAATAAAGTCCACCCCCCAATTAATCATCTAGAGGTAAGCTTACCAATGAAACTGTTATGCAGAATACCGCATTAATCAAAAATCTTACCTCAGCTGACACTGACAGCCAGGCAACAGTGCTCTAGAGGTATCTGCGCGCCTGTGCTGTCAGTTCCTTCTGGTACCTAATGGTACCATGCATCGCCCCCTAGAGGAGACCAGAGCAAGCGTGCAGACGTCTGTAAGCAAAGATATCTGTGCTGTTGCCTAGTTAGAGAGGCCCGCAATGTGCTCATGGCCTCTTTACCTTTGATATTTGTCTAACGTAAAGTAAATAAACCAAGAACCTCCTTCAAACTATCTAAAAGTCAGAGAGGTACGCAAGCAAATGCTAATTTTCTGTTTGTGATGCAAAGAACTCACTGAGAAGTTTGTATCTTGTGGATCTCACCGGGTGCCAAGAAGAGTCTGTCCCTGACCATCGTTGTTTAAAAAAAAAAAAATCATGGTAGCGCTCTATTAAAAGGTTTAATCATTTGTGTGATCCAGCTGACACTGAAAAGGTTAAATTGTGATATCGCCTGACAAGACACAAACTTCTCAGTGAGTTCTTTGCATCTCAAACAGAAAATTAGCATTTGCTTGCGTACCTCTCTGACTTCTAGATAGTTTGAAGGATGCCTCTCTAGCAAGGAAGGGGTTAATGATGCTGGCTCTTATTGGAAGGTGACTCCCCATGCTAGGATTAAAGGTATGCGACCGTTCATTAGGCGACATGAGAATCTTGCGCTGTCATGCAGTGCGAGATTCTCATGTACCATTTTTTTTCCAGACGACATGGTTAACGTGTGAAGTGGTTGCACGCTTTTTTGCGTTCAGCCTTTTAAAAGGATTCCACGTAGTAGAGCATGGTCTGCATGTCCTCTCGCTCCTCTTTCCTACCAGCAGGTCTCTGCTTGTGATAATGGCATCCACAGTAGAAAACAAAGATAAAATGCAGACATATCCTCAGTACTCACACACACACTGCACCTGTGATAAAGGAAGAGGAGGGCATGGACTCTTCCTTCTTCCTTGCTCCTAATGCATCATGGTCAGTTGATTTCCTGGATATATGGGGAAGGCACACACCAGGGCATACTGCACTACTGTTTCAGGGCACCTTAGGACAAAAGTAGTGAGTTGTTCAACCTCATTCTGTTAGGGAATTCAGCATCCCACACAGCTGAAGGTCCAATTAGTTCTGTGCCTGGACAAACTTACCACTCCCTGTGTAGAAAACAGACGCTTCAGATTAGCTCTTTAAAAATCATTCCTGGCAGCACGATGATAGGAGTCATTCCAACTGGACACCTTTCCTGGAGTAGCAAAGAAATGCGCATTTCCACCATTAGCGATCCTCAATTTTGCAGGGATAAGCATAACATAGGAAAGGTGAAGAGATTTCAGTCTCTTTAGCAGCAGTAAAAGAGGCTCTCCGTGTACATTCATTGAAAATAGTGAAGAAATCCTGATCTTTTCAGACACAATCTCACCATGTTGACAAGCAAGAGTAAGAACGTTACTGTCCCTATAATTCAGCAGGGGAGCAATGACTGGTTGAGACAGTTCTCCAGGAGGACTGTATATCATGCCTAATAACAGATAGATCAGCCTTGACATCTTCTGTTTTAGATGTAAAGATAGATTGGCATGTATTAATCTCTAGCCACAATTGAGAGAGAGTAGGCTCCAACTGTAAAGACCCACCACTAGACGGATCAGGGTGGGAGGACATGCCAGAGTCCATCACTTGATCTGAGCAAGAGGGGTCAGGAGTGTTTTGAAGTTGATGCACACATTTTTCAGTCCTGCTCTCTACATCTTAGTGGGGTTTTTTGCTTTGAATTTCCACCCATGATCAGAAAAATAAAATGTAAAAAAAAAAAAAAAAAGGTAGTGCGGAAAAGGGGCCAGTCGTGGATCTGCAGTAAAATAATAAAAAAAATAATTCACATAGAGAGTGCGCACACAAAAAAATTGAAAGAAAGAATCGAAAACTGAATGGAGGGCCACCTGAACAGTTTGCTAAAGTGAGAGCACTAGCACTATAAAATATTGGGCACAGAGTGCCCGAGAAGAAGAGAAAAAAAAATTGGGGGGATTTCTGTTGTGCCGCCGCTGACCAACAGATGGCTAAAACAAACCTCTACCCTAAGCCAAAAACAATGCCAGGATGGAAGAATGAACTCTCCTGGTTCATTTCCTGAGCATAACAATGTAAATACATGGTCCAGTAGTACTCCACATCAATCCAGCACTCCTCAAGGAAGAGATCAGGAACCAACAGATGGTGGCTAACTCATAAGACCACGATAAGGAGCCCAGCCATAGGGTATGATAGTGGGATGCAAGTCACAGAAGTCGTTTGGGGATTACCACTGCCGGTTCCCCCAATCGGCCAGAGGAGAAATCAAGGCCGCAGTCCGGAAGGCTTGGAAGCCCAGATGTGGGTTAAATTACTCCATGGGGCCAGGGCCATCAAGTAAGGCAGCACTTAGATAAAATTAAGAAGAAACTGGGGCCGAGGATTATAATAAATTGAATCTGCGTAAGAGGTTCATCACAAAGATGCATCTGTGCAGTCTGGCTGCCAATCTACACCACTCCCTGAGTTCCTGGAAATGCCCCAGTGTGTGGACTCTGCCTAGATTCATTCATAGCACAGTGTGTGGCAGTATCGGGCCAGTGTGGAAACTAATTGGCTTAAAGGGATAGTAATACTTCATTTTCTCTTATTTTGTAGGCATTAAAAAAAAACCCATGAAGAACGATATAAGTCTTATCTCTCAAACCTTTATGGATTGAGAGATATTCACAAGCAAAGTTTCCCTTCCCACCCCTTTTACCTAGTGTAAGCCATCTCTTCTCAGATGTGGAATCCAGTCCATAGACCAGACAGTTAACAGCAGGGGACAATCTTCTTCCTATGAGAACAATGAAAGCCCTGCCCATCTTGACAAGTATTTCAGGTTTTTCCATTGTCTTAATTGAAGATTGTCCCTCTCTTCAGTCTACCTGGGCACCTCCCTTCTGATCTGGCTGAGCAGTGTTACATCAGTAAAAGGGGCGGGAGGGGGATATTTTGTCATTGAATTACTCTTGAACTACAACTCTGACAGAATTGAAATAACACTCTCCAAAGTCCAAATACTATGATGATTAATTAGAGCTGCTTTTATTATGAAACATTACTATCCCTTTACCATGCCATGCTGTCAAACCAACAAATAAAGTTTCATTTGTTAAAAATATGTTGCACAAACAAATTACTACCACAGCATATAAGTAGTCAATCCCTTTAAATTTACCTAAACCTATCTTAAGGTGACAGGTCCATTTTAAGTTGTGTTTTAGAATTGCATATCTCTAGTGATAGTTTCCCTTTAATAAAATGTTATCTTTCTAAATTGGTTTGTTCAGACAGGTACTCTCTAAGCTCAGTTTTTAAAACTGTTCAGTAATTGCATGTTATCTGTGAGCTGTACCCCTAACATTTCATTTTCCCGATGTTTGAAATCTAGGAATCCATTTTTGAGACGAAGGACAGACAGTCACGTCCTTCATCTCAGTTAAGCAGATGTTGTGATTTCAACTGGTATTTTTATTTCAGCCAGTTGGTCCTGTTTGGTCAGTACTAAATGAAGCTGCTCTATACTGGCGAGCTGTTGGAAACTGTACCCAAGCGATCACCTGCCTGCGTAGAGCACTGAATCTTTCCCCACCCCAGCACCAACACATTCCTATGGTCAACCTGGCTAATCTATTAATGCACTATGGTCTACATCTGGAAGCCAGCAAACTACTGCTTCAAGCAGTGGCCATGGATCAAACAGAGGTGAGTGGCAATACATACCATGAGTTTTAGAGGCTGATGCTTAACTCCCGTTAAAGGAACAGTGCCATCTATATGAGAAAAACAAATAATCAATACAGCACTGGGTACCTTATCCCTGACATGCTTCAGTGATATCACATATTTTACAAATGTAATTTTTGATATTTTTACCACTGTTTTGATTTCGCCAGGCTCTCTAATTCAGCTGGTTTTGTTTTCATTCTGCCCTTTATTAACTTTAACCCTCTGAGTGCCAGAGGGGAAGCAATTCATTGGATACCCCCTGGCACCGAAAGGGTTAAACCTTCCACTGATAACATCACAAAACATAGTAACAGTAAATTAGGCTGAATAAAGGCTCAAGTGCAACCTTTGTCTCATATCCCAGAGAAATGAGAATTATGTATCGTTCCTACTTCCAAATAAGTTAGTCTTTATCAGACCTTCCTGTTTTGCCTACTAATGTACAG
The DNA here is from genome assembly GCA_037306005.1 of Rhinophrynus dorsalis. Taxonomy (NCBI): domain Eukaryota; kingdom Metazoa; phylum Chordata; class Amphibia; order Anura; family Rhinophrynidae; genus Rhinophrynus; species Rhinophrynus dorsalis. Next base: position 484,264,058 of record CM074722.1, read on the forward strand.
TATAACCCTGTATGTTCCCTTTTGAAAGAAACGCATCTAGTCTTTTCTTAAACGTACCCATTGTATCTGCCATTACCACCTCCTTGGGCAAGGAATTCCATAATTTAACAGACCTTACTGTAAAAAACCCCTTCCTCCTCTGAAGTCGAAACCTCCTTTCCTCTAATCTGAAGGGGTGTCCCCTGGTCACCTGATCAGGCCTTGGAATAAATAGCTCACAGCAGAGATCCTTGTATTGACCTCTCATATACTTGTACAATGTGATAAGATCTCCTCTTAGTCATCTTTTCACCTTTGATGTTCAAAAGTAAACCAGCTGAAGGCTCAGTAAGAGCTGAGAGGGCCGGATGGGATATGAGCAGGTCGCATCACCAGGGTAAAATCAATTGAGAACACACTCTTCATTACCATAGAAAAACAAGAAGATTGCTAAACTGTTTTTTCTTAAGCTTATGCGAATAAGTTGAGGACCCCCAAAAAATAGATAAAAATAAAGATTTTTGTCCCTTAACATGTTACAGTACATATCTCAATTTTGTCCTAGGAGACAATGCACATGTAACACCTTAGGTTTCAGGGATGTCTCCAATGCATTGCAGACATGGATTAAACATATTTGCGGCAAGCTAATGTTCAGCATAGATTGTGGATATGTATTGGCTTTGTATATTCTGTCCTAAAAATGTCCTTCTTTTGTTCATAATGCAATCACGTGCATTTGTTCAGTGTATATTTATTTAAAGTGATAGTAATACTTGAAAACTTTTAAATTTAATTCTATAGATATTTTAAAAATACATTAATTGTGCCATTTTCGATCTTTTGGGAGATATCAGTCTGCAAAGTTCCCACCTTCCATCCCCTTGTGCTGACGTCAGCTTTCAAACTCAGAGACGGAGATCGCAGTCCATAGACCGTCCTGCGGCTCTTCAGCAGAGCCGTGATCGTGGTAGTTACTAAGAAATACTTCATTTGAACAGTTTGCAAACCAGGTACACATTGTAAACTGTTCAAATGAAGCATTTCTTTGTAACTACCGCAATCACGGCTCTGCTGAAGAGCCGCAGGACGGTCTATGGACTGCGATCTCCGTCTCTGAGTTTGAAAACTGACGTCGGCACAAGGGGAGGGAAGGGGGGACTTTGCAGACTTATATCTCCCGAACCATGGACTAATTTGTTTTTTTTGCCGCATCCACTTCCGGGCTCCCCTAACAGCGTGCAGCCATGCGGGGAGCCTGGAATTCCATGAGGGTCCAGGACCATTCTGGGTCCTTAACGCGATTCTACCCATGAAGGTTCTGGACCGTCATGTGTCGTTGAGGGGTTAAAGTAAGTCTAATCTAACAAATGCTGTAAGTGAACCCTTTGTGGGGAAAATAGGGTAATCATCAGACGCAGTACCCTGATGACTGTTATTGGATATATTTTAGGAATGTAGATTCCAGTTACTGCTGCCAACAAACATGAATCATTTTGTTACTGATACAAAGGCAATGGAGGGTTAAACAGAAATCTTTTATTTTTACTTTACATTATCTGGAAGTACATGTAAATATGTGAAGTCAAACTGTCTATGCTTTTTTCATTTTCAACTATATTTTTTTACAGTTTTATTTTCTACCAGTGAGCACCCTGAATCCATTTTCAAGAGAGCTTTCTGTTTGGGACTGTGAAAGCAGGTGTACAATGAAAAAAAAAGATGGTGTGAAAATGTAAAAAATACTGCACCCATTTTATGAAATACAGCATACAGTGCTCTCATCTCTGCAGGCATTGTGTTTTATTGTGTCATTATCCCTGCATTCACTGTTATTAACCAGAAAGAGATCCAGGGAGCTCACGGACTAGGATGTACTGTAAAACAAATAGTGAAAGAAACATTATAGGCAGTTTCACTTTACAGACTAAAAGGTTGCCATCTCCTTAACCCTTTGAGTGCCAGAGGGGTACGCAACGCGTTGCTTTGCAATGCGTTGCGTACCCCTCTGGCACTCATAGGGTTACACATTGAGTTTCTTGGTGTTCCATAGGGGTTTTTCATGTGTTTTCCCAGCAATCATGTTCAAAACCCCATGACCTGCTTTATAATTCACTTGCAAGTGTCTCCAAATCTGTCAGTTTCTTACTCTTTCAGCTGTCTGCATGTCCCTCTTTTTGAATAATCAACTTTTTCCTTGCAGCCAATGACATTGTTGAGTCTGGGGAACGCGTACCTCTCTCTAAAGAATATGACAGGAGCTCTCCAAGTCTTCCGTGCTGCACTGGATCTTCGAAAGCGATGCCCAGAGTGTGAGGGCAGCCTACAGCTGATCCGCTGTTTGCAGTTATACCCGTTTCTGTATAATGTCACTACATCCGTGTGCAGCGGTAAGCCTGCAGATAAACTCTCCAATACCACTCTCACCTGAAATCCCCAGATCCCTAAATGTCCTACTTGTAAAGAACATACTAATGTTAACCGTTTAACAACCAGGGAGTGTGCAACGCATTACTTTGCAGCACGTTGTACACCCCTCTGGTCCTTAATGGTTAAACATACGAATTGTCCTTTCATTAAAGTGAATGTTGTAACATTAACAGGTATTTATCTAACTGTTTCCATACATTAGATTGATATGTTATTGTTCCTTTCCTGCTATAGAAGCAGATTTTGAATTAAAAAGTTATCACCGCTGTTTTTTTAACTATTAATTGTTATAACATGTAAATTAAAGGGACAGTAATGTCCCAAAAAAATGTCCAGTTTTGTAGAGGTTAAAATATTAATCAATATGCTCCAAACCCTATCACTCAAACTTCTATGGTTTGAGAGATACAGGAATTCAAAGTTCCCCCCTCCCTCCCCTTCTCCTGACATCAGCGTCTAGCTGACAGCAGGAGATCATGGTCCGGGGACCAGCAGGTGGCTCTGCAGCAGAGCTGAAATCTCGTTATTGCTAAAGAATTCATTCAATGAAAAGGTCTAAAAGGTGTGCTTGGTTTGCAAGCTCACTTTGTAGACCTTTCCATTTATTTAATTCAGTAGCAATAACGTGATTTCGGCTCTGCTGCAGAGCCTCCTCGAGTCATACGACTTGATTCTCCTGCTGTCGACTGTCCTGCTTTCAGCTTTACAGCTGACATCAGGAGAAGGGGAGGGAGGGGGGAACTTTAAATCCCTGTCTCTCAAACCACAGCGGTTTGAGAGCTAGGGTTTGGAGCATATTGATTAATATTTTAACCTCTACAAAACTGGACCTTTTTTGGGGGACATTACTGTCCCTTTAAACTGCAATTTCCAGTTCTGGTCATCAGGTGCCGGTATTCCTATCTTTCACATTGGGGAGCTGTAGTCAGCGACAAGTTCTCCTACAGAGTGCAGTAAAAACTTATTATTGGACACTAGGTGACACTGGTGATTAAAAACAATATCTCTTATGTATAACAGCAAAATGGAGAGGTTCCAGTGCAAATAAGCCACACCATAAGGGTCAAATGACATGTACCTGAATTTCTCATCAAATTGAGTCTTCAAATCCTTGACTGTTAAAGAGGTCTCCAACACAATGCATGTTTGATCCTGTAATTAATAACTTTTGAATGGAAGCTCTTCAAGTGGTGCAAGTACCCATGCACATAGAGTGCACATATACCCACACACAGGGCTTATAATTTTAAGCCCTTTGCTACTAGCCAGACCTGAAAAGTTACTCGCCACTGCAAGCCAAAACATGCCCACCAGGGCTGAATTTCTACTCGCCAGGGCTAAATTTTCACTCGCCATTGGATAGTGGCGAGTGGAAATTTTGAGCCCTACCCACACACATATACACATAAAGTACTGTGCAAAAGTTTTAGGCAGGTGTGAAAAATGCTGTAAAATAAGAATTCTTTCAGAAATAGACATGTTAATAGCTTATATTTATCAAATAGCAAAGTGAGTGAACAGAAGAAAAATCAAATCAATATTTGGTCTGACCACCCTTTGCCTTCAAAACAGCACCAATTCTTCTAGACACACTTGCACAAAGTCAGGGATTTGTAGGCATATAGTCATGTTTTGATTAAACAGTTATACAAACAGTTGCTAATGATCATCGATTTAATATGTGGATTGAAACACCATCATTAACTGAAACAGAAACAGTGGTGTATGAGGAATAAAACTGGGCGAGGAACAGCCAAACTCTGCTAACAAGACAGTTTAATGTTAAAAGTTATACACCATGGCAAGACCGAGCACAGCAACAAGACACAAGGTAGTTATACTGCATCAGCAATTTCCCAGGAAGAAATTTCAAGGCAAGCCGGTTTCCAGATGTGCTGTCCAAGCTCTTCTGAAGAAGCACAAAGGAACAGGCAATGTTGAGGACCGTAGACACATCATTCTTACTTTCCTTTGCAATAGGAAGATGATGTCCTGCAGTGCCATCAGCTCAGAGTTAGCAGAAAACAGTGGGACCCTGGTACACCTATCTACTGTCAGGAGAAGTCTGATCAGAAGTGGTGTTCATGGAAGACTTGCGGCCAAAAAGCGACGTGGATACAAGGCCAAATGACTCCACTATGCACAAAAACACAGGAACTATGCACCATATGCTCTGGACAGATGAGTCAAAATTTGAAATATTTGGCTGTAGCAGAAGGTAGTTTGTTTGCCGAAGGACTGGAGAACAGGACAAGAATGAGTGTCAGCAGGCAACAGTGAAGCATGGTGGAGGTTCCTTGCAAGTCTGGGGCTGCATTTCTGCAAATTAAGTTGGGGTTTTGGAATTAACAGTTTCCTCAATGCTGAGAAGTACAGGCAGATACTTATCCATCATGCAAATACCATCAGGGAGGCATCTGATTGGCCCCAAATTTATTCTGCAGCATGACAATGACCCCAAACACACAGCCAAAGTCATTAAGAACCAGCTCCGGCATAAAGAAGAACAATGAGTCCTGGAAGTGATGGTATGGGCCCCCACAGAGCCCTGATCTCAACATCGAGTCTGTCTGAGATTACATGAAGAGAGAAGAAGCAACTGAGGCTGCCTAAATCTACAGAACTCTGGTTAGTTCTCCAAGATGTTTGGAACAACCTACCTGCCAAGTCCCTTAAATAAAAAATGTGTGCAAGTGTACCTAGAAGAATTGATGCTGTTTTGAAGGCAAAGGGTGGTCACACCAAATATTGATTTGATTTAGATTTTAATTCTGTTCACTCACTTTGCACTTTGTTAATTGATAAATATAAACTATTAACATATCTATTTTTTAAAGCATTCTTGCTTTACAGCATTTTTACACACCTGCCTAAAACTTTTGCACAGTACTGTACTTAAATACATACATACACATATACCACACGTGCATAATACATATACACACACACGTGCATAATACATACACACACGTGCATATACATATGCACACACATCTGTGTATATATACACACACACGTGCATGTACACACACACACACACACACACACACACACATCTGTGTATATAAACACACAAGGTGCACACACACACACACACACACACGTACATATACATACACACACACTTGATCGAGTAAAGGAAACAACAAGGAAGTGTGCACTCTGTGTCAAAAAAAAGAGCACCAACAGGCTTCAAGATTTTTTTTTACTTGTTCAAAAGAAAATAGAGGAGTTCTGGGGCAAACCATTTGCTTTACAGGGGAGAGTTAAATATTTCCATTGATTTAAATAGGGGTTTTAACCCCTTGAATGCTAGTCTGGGAACTCATTGCAAGCTTACATATAGAAAATTAAGCTAACACCATGTTAATGGAGCAGGAGCAAGGCCATCAGGAAAGGAATTAGACTGAGAATGTTGGGGATCCTGCATCGTGATACGTAGATTATCATAATTTGTGTTTTACTAAATCTGTACTATGGGAGTAGACTTAGTTAAAGCCATGGGGTGCACTTAAACAGCTCCTATCAACTGCTCGTGGGTTCAGGAACCTGACACCCTCATCTGGAACACAACCCGTAAGTTGGGTTGGGTTGTGAGCGAAGCTTCTATAGATCGCGTGTGCCGGGTTTCAGTCCCAAAGCAGAGGGTCACGGAAAGGCACAGGACAAGAGACTGAACTGTGAGACTTCAGTCCTGCAAGTTGAGTCTCTTCTCTCGGGATAAATGAGGAAGCCCCAGGTGTCTCATTTGACCGACCCTTTTATAGGCAGGATTGCTCCCATGTGATAGTTCCTCTATCGCATACAGGCTTTGCTTGTTTTACAGAGAATTAAAATTTGTCTACATGTTGTACTAACAAAAAAAATAATATATAAATATATATATATAAATAAAAACAAACTTCTATACAGTAGCACTCACTGTGAAAGGATCCTCATACCTGGGTGCACGTCAGCAAAGCAAAACATACATACATGAATCAGTAGGGTATAGACTGCACTCACAGGTTCTTTTTTTGAAGTCAAGGAGAGAGGTTTATTGAAATTGACGTTTTGGGCTGTATTTGGCTGTTTAATACAGCCCTAAACATCGATTTCAATAAACTACTGTCCTTGACTTTAAAAAAAAAAAAAACGGTGAGTGCCGTCTATACCCTACTGTCAGCCGTTGTCAATCTGTTACAGGATGAAGGACTCCTCAGCAAGTTTCCATCAACATCACTCTAGTGTTTTTGGTGTCACTGTGTACCAACAAATGTTGGTGATTTCTTCAACACATCTTGTCATTGGACTTCTTGGACATTTAGTATCAAGTAGAATCCATTCCAAGATTTGTTAGGTCCATCTTCCGTCAGGTCTCCTTGCTATGTGGCCCACCCAATGTACATTTTAGGAGCTTCGCTTTTTCAGTGATGTCATGAACCTTTGTTTGCTGAAAAATCCAAACACGCGTTTTTGTTCAGTCTCTTTGTTGTTTTCATATATCACAGCTTTATTAACAATCTGAGTGCCAAAGGGGTATCAAGTGCTTATGTGTAATGTGTTGCATACACCTCTGGATCTCAAAGGGTTAATGCAGGAGTGTCCATGTTTTTTTCAGTCATGAGTCGCATGATCAGAAAACCGTAAGTGTGAGACCCCATTATTATTATTATTATTATTATTATTATTATTATTATTATTAGGATCTTTTTCTTATTGATAACAGTGGCAAATTATAGCCCATCAGCTATTAAAACATATGGATTTATTTGTTGATCAGGTCGGTGACAATACTCGTATTTAACCCTTTGAGTGCCAGTGCTTTACAATGTGTTGCGTACCCCTCTGGCACTCAAAGGGTTAACAGACATCTGTTCTTGAACTGTATAGTACTGGCAGACATGGGGTTAGGTCCTACTAGTCTACTAGTTCATGTCTGCTAATTAACCCCTTAACAACCAGCCATGGCAGTGCTCAGGCAGCAGTTCAGGACCATGGGTAATTTTTTTTTTTTTTTCTTGTGATTTGGTTTCCGGGACCCCTGAATTCCTTAACATGCCAGGACCGTCGCTGGTCCTTAAGTGCCTAACCGGCATGACTGTCCTGGCATGTCAAGGGTCCTTAAGGGGAGTTAATTAGGTCAAAAAATAGTATTTAAAAAAAAAAAATCTCAGACAGACTGCAGCCTGGAGTCAGGCGAATCGCATTTGGCCAACATGCTGCACGTTGGACTCGCTTGGGTTCATGTTTGCTATGGCAGTGCTGGGGTATGCACTGGTAGAAAGGCCCAGACCATGGATGTATCAGTGTATGATGGATATCGGGGACAGGTTCACGTACCACGGGCAATGCTGTGCAACATTTGCTTGTTTTTCTGTAAAATAAATTGTTTTTCACAAATCTATCTATCTATCTATATATATAAAAGAATAAGCCTCATTGCATAATTTATGGTACCTCACACACAGAACATAATTTGTCTCCTCAGAAAACAAACGCACATTGAACAGAATGCCTTATTACATAATTTATGTCTCATTTATGTCTCAATGCATTGTGTACCCCTCTGTCACTCAAAGGGTTAAGTAAGGAGGAGTTACTGCTCCCATTGGGTGATTCAATGAGGGAGTGATTTAAATCATGCAGGGAGCTGACCTGCCCCCACTATCCAGCCCGCCCACCACTATCCATGTAACTAAAAAAACAAAATGGCTGCCACTCGATCCTACTCCACAGACACAAACACATCAGACAAAAAACACGCACACACTTTCACACACACACACACACACACTCTCACTCACACTCAGTCATACTCACAATAATTCACACACTCTCACTCACGCACTCTCACAATAATTCACACACCCACACTCAATCACTCACACACTCAATCACTCACACACTCAGTCACACACACTCACTCACACTGTCTCTCACACTCACTCATACACACTCTCACACACACTCACAATCGCACACACTCACTAACACACTCACGCAATCACACACATGCAATCACTCACTCTCGCACTCACTCACACCCCGGGAGCCAGCACAATCCACCTTTCACCATAGTCTCACTCACACCCCGGGAGCCAGCACGATCCACCTCCTACCATAGTATGTGCAATTACCACGTGCATGTCTACTACATGAATGAATGCCACTCACTCACACACACTCACTCACTCACACCCCAGGAGCCAGCACGATCCACCTTCTACCATAGTATGTGCAATTACCACCTACATTTCAACTACATGAATGAATGCCAGTCACTCACACTCACTCACACCCCGGGAGCCAGCATGATACACCTTCCACCATAGTATGTGCAATTACCACATGCATTTCAACTATATGAATGAATGCCACAGTGGAGGCATAAGTACAAACACAAACTCATTACAATGACACATAAGTCACCCCCTTATGACTCACTTCTGTGGGTGTGTGTGTGTGCCTGTGTGTTTCTCACTGTGTGTGTTGCATGTCTGTATCACACTCTATGTGTCTGCATGTTGTGCATTGCATGTATGTGTGTATGACTGTCACTCTTTATGCATTAATTCCCTATATATCCTGACGGGCAGAGCCGTCCCACATTGCTAGTTATTCTATATTTCTCTGTCATCCAATATAGGTTACTGGTAACTTTGGGTAGGTGACCACCCCTTTAAGTAGGCAGGGACAATTCTTGAAGAGAATGCTGGGTGGAGCCTAACTCCTCTCCTTAGCTGCAGCTAGCCCCCCTATCCAGAAAGATTTGTTCCTTGATAAAGATACAGGCAAGAGAACAGCTCTGCAATAGTTTGTTAATTTTTTTGTTTTCTGTTAGATATGGAATACCACCATTAGGCAGATTACCATTACTGACAATTCCCAAGTGCATAGCTCGGTTTCCAAGCACTATGGTGGACCTCTTAGCCCTGGGGGGGGGGGGGGATCTTGTTTCACAAGTTCTTTCCTCAGGAGTTGCCCACTGAGGCTTCTTCTTTACATACGGTAATCTGAAGACAGAAGACCTGCTGAAAAGGTGAGCAACCCTTTGAGTGCTGTGTTCCACTTGTTCCACTTTTCCTCTCTGCACAGAGGTCTCCTTTGAAGTTCCTTATACAAACTCCTGCACTCATTGGGTTTATCTGTATTTCTATTGGGGGGCTTGGAGCAGCGTTTGTGGTAAAATTTACCCTTTGACTGCTAGTTGGCATTTTGGCACTTTTCCCTTTAGGGTATAGTGTTTGATTTTTAATGTGTTTTGTGGTGTTTTTACACCTTTTTGTTTTGCTTCACTGTAAAAGTTTGCAAATTTTAGTTTTTCTGCATAGACGCCATGCGCCATTCACATCTATGGTACTTTTAATTTTGGGACATATCTCTGCAACCGCTCAATGTAGCGACTTCAGGGATGGCTCATTTTGTTTGTCTGCCTTTGCTGTATCATCCGGTTAATGTTCTGTGTGTAATGGGGGGCTCAGGGGGCTTTGGGCACTGTTGGGGCACTTTTTTAGGAAAAACTACATTTCCCATGAGATCTTGCTTTGCACGCTCGTTTCTGATAGGCTCCCGTCGTGGCAGACATTTTCTGTCTTCCCTTCATGAGTATCCTATGCAGGGCTTGGACTCTCCTTCTCTTCTCAGCAGATTAACCCTTCGCCTGCCAGATAAGTGCAAATTATTAAAATTTCTCCCCAGAAATCTCTCTTTCACACTGTATTTGGTTTATTCCTTCTACTTGGGATGTTTTTTTGACACTGTGAGTATGTCTACTCCATTAGAGCTTGGGGAGAGACCAAAGACTAAGGATGGGGTGTCTGTATCCCCCATTGCGCAATGCTCCGCATGTCAATCAGGGTTACCTAGAGAGTACTCAGGTCATTTATGCCCAGCATGCTCTGTTGCCTCTGCATCTCCCCCAGGGACCTCCAACCATGGACTAGAGCCAGTTTGGATGCAAGAGTTTAAGGCCACTACTATCTGAGTTCTACCTTACTACTCCTTCCATCCAAATTACAGAGGGTCTTCCAGTCTTGGCAGCCCCCTACTCCCATAATGTCTTCCCTGCCAAAACCGCAGGGTGTACCTGATGTATCTGACTCCTCTGATGAGGAGTTACTGGTGGATTCTGATGAAGGGAAATGTTCTGCTGTGGTCTCCTCCCAATTCTTTGGGGATCCCTTTGAGGCTGACCCTGACCCCAACCCTGATCTTTCTGCTGAAGGCCTGATCAGGGCGATGTTGAACATCCTAAACATTCCCTTGCTTCCAGAGGCTCCCGTTGACCCCCTCTGACGTGTTCCAGGAACCTAAGAAGCAGTCTACTTGTTTTCCACACAACCCCACTCTTGACCGGTTGGTCTCTGATGAGTGGAATGCTCCTGACAAGAAGCCATCTGTCTCTAAAAAGTTTGCTAAGCTGTGCCCTTTTTCTGATTCAGAGTTAGCTCAATGGATTCATCCAGCCAAGGTGGATGCTCCGGTCTCCTAGACTTTCCAAGTCCACTGCCTTGCCTGTGGCAGATGATTCTGTCCTCAAGGACTGGACTGACCAGAAGCTTGAGATTTCCCTGAATACCATCTTTGCTACAGCTGGCACTTCCTTGCGCCCGGCGTTTGCTGCTGCTTGGGTGAACAGGGCCATTGCTGTTTGGACTGAACAGCTGACTCTGGCTGTCCGTCAGGGAGCCCCTACTGCTGATATGTTGCGGCTTCTCGCTAACATCTCTGAGGCTCAGAATTATGGTGTCTGCTGCCATATTCAACACCATCTGCTTGGTGCCTAGGGTTTCTACCATGTCTGTGGTTGCTAGACGAGCTCTTTGGCTCAAGATCTGGTCTGCAGACACTAACTCAAAGAAAGCCTTGCTATCCTTGCCCTTTCAGGGCTCTTCTTTGTTTGGGCCGGAACTTAAGGATATTATTAGTTGGCCACTGGGGGTAAGAGAAGCCCTCCTGCCCTTGGTTCCTAGAAAGAATCCTGCTGTGAAGAGGAATAGGCTTTTTTTGTCCCTTTCAGGCTGAGGCGCACCCCGCGACCCAGGCAATTCTCCAGGCTGCGCGCACCTCCTCCAAGCCCAAACAACAATGGAGGCCCATGCAGTCCTCCACCAAGCCCAAGGGTTCCAAACCTCCTTCAGCATGACTCGCCGAACCCCAGTCCCTACGCACTGGTAGGTGGTCATTTGCTCCGCTTCCTAGGTGTCTGGACAGACACCGAGGTGGATCTGTGGGTTTTGCGGGTTGTGTCAGAGGGATACAGGATCCCTTTCTTCTCTCTTCCTCGGTTCCGGTTCTTCCCTTCTCACACTCCTCAGGGAGCGGAGAAGCCCCTCCGCCTGTTCCATGGAGCTATCCAGACCCTTTTGGACAAGGAGGTTCTGGAATAGGTTCCGGTGCCAGAAATGTTGTTGGGATTTTACTCCAACCTCTTTGTAGTCTCCAGAAAGACGGCGGCTGCTTTCCGATTTTGGACCTCAAGGAACTCAATGCCTTTGTGGTCAAGTCTCTCCATCACCAGGAGTCCTTGAGGACGGTGATCACGGTTAAGTCTCCTGGGGAATTTCTCACTTCTCTGGATCTTCAGGATGCATACCTGCACATTCCCATCCATCCAGAGAGCTGGCAGTACCTCAGGTTCACCTGCGACCAAAGGCATTTTCAGTTTTCTACTCTTCCTTTTGGTCTGACTACAGCTCCCCAGGTATGCAGTTGAGCCCTGGTGACGTTCGTAGCTGTACTCCACAGAGATGGTATTAGTGTCACTCCATACATGGACGACTTACTTCTGAAGGCCTCATCTCTGGACCTCCTTCAGCAGCATGTTCAGGACTGCATTTGTGCACTGACCCATTATGGCTGGATCCTCAACATGGACAAGTCAGATCTCGTACCATCCCAGAGACTAGTCTCCTTGGGGCTCCTCTTCAATATCCAACAGGGTATGGTGTTTCTCACGAACGAGGTGGCTCACCAGATCATCCGCAAGGTGTCTGGTGTTCTGGCTCACGACCCAGTTCCTGCCAAGAAGCTGACCTCCCAAGTGGGTAAGTTCATTTCTACCATGGAAGCGGTTCCATATGCCATGGCTCACACAGGGGAACTCCAGAGGTTTGGGATCCAGGTGTGCAGGAACAAACCGGACCTACTGAAGATATCCGCGTCATGTGGAGCTGAGCTTGTTGTGGTGGCTCCATCTTCCCAACCTGCTGAAGGGCAAGCCCTTTCTAGTCTCCTTCTGGACTACTGTGACAGTGGATGCCAGCCTCTCCGGATGGGGAGCGGACCTAGGTCAAAGCAATGCCCAGGGTCGCTGGTCTCCAGAGGAATCTCTCATGCCCATCAATGTGTTGGAGTTTCGGGCTATATTTCATGCTCTTTGCTACTGTACACATCATCTGAAGTACTGCCCAGTCAGAGTCCAGTCCAACAACGCCACAGCCATGACCTACATCAACAAGCAAGTGGCACAAGAAGTCTCGCAGCTTAGTTGGAGGTCAAAGCTATTTTAACCTGGGCAGAAGAACATGTTCCTGCTATATCCTCAGTTCATATTCCTAGCATAAACAATGTGCTAGCAGACTTCCTAAGTTGACACACAGTGGGGAGTGGGAACTGAATCAAGAAGTGTTCAACCTCCTTGTTCAGAAGTGGTGACTTCCTTGCATCGATCTGATGGCGATAAGGCACAATCGGGAGGCTCCGTTCTGTTCCTACTGGAGGGATCCTCTAGCTCTGGCAGTGGATGCCATGTCGATCCCATGGCACATACCTCTGGCGTATCTCTTGCCTTGGAAGTCTATGATTAAGTGCTGTTTAGCGCGAAACTTGGTAGACGGAGATGTGAGTCGCTTCTATCCACTGGTCTTTTGGTTGTATACTTTAAGTCCTTCCAAGCTAACATGTTTTGTTTTATAAGTGTTATAATAAAGACTTAAAGTGGAACTACCACCTTATATAAAGTTGCCCTCCAGTAATTGGGCATATGGCGACTAGCTTCTTAATATTGCTATTATCTCACACAAGTACCCGGTTCTGAAGTAATTATTTTCTCCGGAAACTGGAAGCCAGGCATGCACGCAGACATCTTGGCTTAGAGACATCTGCATGACTGTGATGTCCGTCCTGGTCTCCTGTAGGAGCTGTTGCGTGGTACCGTAAGGTAACAGAAAGGGACTGACAGTGAAGGAGCTCAGACGGCTCTAAAGCAAGAAGCCCATCCATCAGTCTCGGAAGAATAAGTATTACTACAGAACCGGCTACTTGTGTGAGATAATAGCACTATCAAGAAGCTAGTCGCCATATCCCTAATAATTAGGGGGCGACTTTATATAGGGTGGTAGCCTAGGAAATCCTGTGGTGTTGAAAAATTTTAGTATCATCGATTTGAAGAGTAAAAAAAATTTTTTTTTTCTATAGTTACCACATTCTGGAAACAATTGTGCACACTAGCATAGGGGTAAAAATGCAAGTGGTCCTTCATTTGGTTGGGTTAAATGTCTATTTTCCTTAATGGTATGCCATACTGACCTTTTCTTCACATATATAATGGTTTTGACGATTTTAATGCAGGCAAGACATTTCACAAATGAAGTGTGATGTGTAGGATAGTGTTCCTGGCAACCCTCCACAGTATGTCAACTAGAGATGCACAGATACCAAGTTTTTTAAGACGGATATATATATATATATATATATATATATATATATATATATATATATATATATATATATATATATATATATATATATATATATATATATATATATATATAATATACGCTTTAGGTACTTGGAAAACTGGCAAATGACTGCAAAAAAAAGTATTGGTGAGTACTTAGAATATATATATATATATATATATATATATATATATATATATATATATATATATAATATACGCTTTAGGTACTTGGAAAACTGGCAAATGACTGCAAAAAAAAGTATTGGTGAGTACTTAGAATATATATATATATATATATATATATATATATATATATATATATATATATAATATACGCTTTAGGTACTTGGAAAACTGGCAAATGACTGCAAAAAAAAGTATTGGTGAGTACTTAGAATATATATATATATATATATATATATATATATATATATATATATATATATACACACACCACCTCTTGACTGTCCCCTTTTGCCTCTTTCTCCCCCTCTTCCCACCTTTTACTTAATTCTCCCCCTCTTGCGCTCCCTCCGTTTGCCTTGGCTTTTCCTCTCCCTTTTGATCCCCCTTTCTCCCCCTCCTTGACTCTTGATCCCACCCTTTTGCCTCTCTCTTTCTCTCTCTCTCTCTCTCTCTCTCTCCTCTGATCCCCCGATCCCCCCTCCTTTTTGCATCTTCTTGGTCCCCCTTCTTTTGTCTCCTGATCTTTCCTCCTTTTGCCTCTTTTTTTTTTTTTTTTTTTGTTAGTCCCTTTTGCCTCTTTTTCTCCCTCTTGACCCCCCTCTCTACCTCTTTCACCACCTGCTGAATGCCCCATCTTGCCTCCCTTACCCTCCTCTGCCGGGTGCTCGCTGCTCTCTCGCGAGCCCCGGCAGAAGTCAGTGTCGGAGCGTTGCCATGGTAACTCGCGGCAACTCTCCAGGAGGGAGAGAGGCGACCGGGGAGCATTGTGAGCAGCTCCCTGGGCTCCCTCTCTGCAGCACCGACCCTGACACAGGGTATCTGTGCTGGCATCGGCCGCATTTGCGCGAGTACAAGTACTCGCGCAAATGCCGGTATCGGCACCGATACCAGTATTGGTATCGGTGCAACCTTAATGTCAACCCATAACAATAGGGTACCATTTTTCTTAGGCTTGTAGAACGTACTGAATACAATAGGAAATTCCATAGTTTTTCAAAGATTTTAGTATCTTCGAAGTGGTAAAAATGTACATTTGTAAAAAGTACATTTTACATGGAAATATATGTGCAAACCGTCCTAGGGGTAGAAAGGCAAAAAAAAAAAAAAAAAAAAAAAACCCTTATTAGATGTGAGGGGAATGGCTCCTTTCCAAAATGGTATGACTTGCCTAGGGTTCTGAAGAAGTGGCAATTCTGTCACAAAACGCGTTACGCCAGTGACTTGTTCTGTTTGTTTTATTGTAGTTCTTATAGCCCTCAGGGCTTTTATATATTTTTGTACTATTTGGCAATTTGATGTAATTTGTCATATTTTATTATGATATATCTTTTTGATATTAAACATTTATAGATTTTCTGTTCAGACTTGTTGCTTCTTTTCTTTTTTACAAGAGTTCTGGCTTCACTAATAGCCACTTACTCTGGTTCTCAATAAGGAGCATCCATTTCAGAGTAAAACAGGTTGTATCAGCATTGGTGTTGGGTTTGATATTAACCGGCATTTGTTGGTACTTCCACATTTCACACTTCAACGGAGCTAACTGTTGCTGATCATGCACACCTGACTGGGAAGTGAGCCAGGACAAGCGATTTTTCCTGGAGGCTGGTATGAGCCTCTGAACAATGTGAGTACATTTCCTAGAGCTTCTTATCTGGTGTTGGTGAAGGATCAAGTTTGTTTAATTACTACATTTAGAGAGAATCTTCTGCGCCTCTTTTTCGTCTGTATTTTTTTACTTTTTAGTTTTCCTTCTGTGGGAGCCCTACCCATTGTGAGTGAGCAGTGGAGATTCTATGGAGTTGGACTACTTATTTAATTGATTTGGGTTACTTGGTGGACCCTATTTTTCATTAAAGGGATAGTAATACTTCATTTGATCTTCATTTTATGTTGTAGGCATTAAAAAAACATGAAGAATGATATAAGTCTTATCTCTCAAACCTTTATGGTTTGAGAGATATTCACAAGCAAAGTTTCCCCTCCCGCCCCTTTTACCTAGTGTAAGCCATCTCTTCTCAGATGTGGAATCCAGTCCATAGACCAGACAGATAACAGCAGGGGACAATCTTCTTCCTATGAGAACAATGAAAGCCCTGCCCCCCTTGACAAGTTTTTCAGGTTTTTCCCTTATCTTAATTGAAGATTGTCCCTCTCTGCAGTCTACCTGGGCACCTCCCTTCTGCTCCGGCTGAGCAGTGTTACATCAGTAAAAGGGGCGGGAGGGGGATACTTTGTCATTGAATTACTCTGGAACTACAACTCTGACAGAATTGAAATAACACTCTCCAAAGTCCAAATACTATGATGATTAATTAGAGCTGATTGTATTATGAAACATTACTATCCCTTTAAGGACACATATTGTTTTGTGTATTGGGTATTGTATATCCTCCCTGTTTCTATCATTTTTTTTTCTTTTATTGTTGTATACTTTGTGGTATACTGCTTATTACTAGTGTATGAGTAATATATTTATCTGAACAATATTATTGCTTCACCATTATTTCTTGTGAGGCAGTAGTATTATTCACTCTAGATATATATATTTTGTATTTAATATTTATTAGTTCTTTATTTTTTTTGATAAATCTCATATCTTCAGTTGAAGAACAGTAAGTAAGGAATATCCCTTTTTTGTTTTTTTCCCTTTAGGAGCCTGTCTCTTAGGTGCTTCCCACATGTTCACTGGGTCTTTTGGGGCACCTCAGATTTTGTCTGTTTTTTTGACTGCGGCTCCTTTAAAGAACGCTTGCCACGCCAACGCCATCTTTGATGCAGTCACTTCTGTGGGCTTACTTCATTAGGACACATCTCTGCAACTGTTTGACATACAGAAGTCAGAGTGGGCTCTTCTTGTCTCCTTGTGCCCTTTCATCTGGTTTGTGTCTTGGGGGTCTGTGGGTGTCTGTGGATGAAGTTGATACATTGCTAGGCGGCGTCAACAGGGAAGACTACATTACCCAGAATGCACTTTTCTCAGGCTTTCTTCCTATTGGCTTCCCATTTTACAGTCGCAATTTTGCTTCTCTCTTTCTTATCCTACACAGATGCAAGCTCTCCTCCTCCAGATTAACCCTTTTCCTGCCAGGTAAGTACTTTATGGGCTTTATTGGGGTGAAATGGGGAACTGTTACTAGTGATTTATACTAGTTTAGACACTACTCCTGTCAGGATGTCTGATTCTGAGGGACATGGTGCTAGTCCTAAGACTAATGAGTCAGAGGTGTCACTGAACCCCCCCTTGTTTAGTGCTCCTCATGTCAAACAGGGCTTCCTAAGGGAGTATTCTGGATCCCTCTGCTCCTCTTATTCTGTGGCCCCCACTACTCCACCAGGCCCCTCCAGCACTGAACAAGAGCCTGCTTGGGTGAAATCACTGTTGTTCACAGTGGCCCAACTTCCTGTCTCCCTCCAGGAGGTTCTTCAGTCTTTGAAACCCCCCACTACTTTCTAGATCTTAGAGTATGCCTACGCTCATAGGGGCCTCCTCTGAATTTTCAGAGGGGGAATTTGAGGAAGGGGAATATGTATTCTTCCTACTCCTATGGGGACATTTTATGAGGCAGACTCACCTGTGGGGCTTATTAGGGCAGTTTTGAAGACCCTTCAGGTCCCTGACACTCCAGATGAGGGACCTTCCTCAGTGGATGTCTTCCAGATATGTAGTGAATATTCTGCTGTATTTCCCCGTAATGCCCCTCTGGATCAGATATGTCTGATAACATGTTGTCTATCAGAGGTTTCCTAGACTGTATCCCTTTTCAGAGGCATCTTTGGCTCAGTGGGCTTCTTCCCCTTCTGTGTATTACCCAGTATCCTGGCTAGACAAGTCCATGGCTCTGCCTTTGGTGGATGCAGCGGGGCTGAAAGCTGTGGCAGATAAGAATTCTACCCTCAAGACTAATTTTGTGGCCACTGGCAGTGCTTTGAGGCCTATTTTTGCCTCTGCCTGGGATAACAGGGCTGTTGCCGTGTGGGGAGAACAGATGGTGGAAGCTCCATGCAGATTCTTCCAAGGAGGAATTGTTGGTCTTTTTAGCCAATGTGAAGGAGGCCAACACAGTATCTGAGGCCTTATTTAAGGTGGTTAGGTTGTCTGCTAAAGCCTCAGCCTTCTCTGTTATTGCACAACTCACCTTGTGGCTTAAGATTTGGGCTGTGGACCAATTTTCCAGGAAGTCACTGGTTTCCTTACATTTTCAGGGCAAGTCCCTGTTTGGCCTTGAACTAAAAAGGATTATTAGCAATGCCACAAGGGACAAGAGCACTTTGTTGCCTCAGATTCCCACCAAACGTTGTCCTATGGTGAGGAACCTGCATTTTTTGGGGGGGTTTTTGTCGCCGCCAAAGCAGGCGCAAAGGCTGCAAATATTGCCCCCCGCGAAACTTAGACAGCAGTGGCAGCCCAAGCGAACAGCTTCAAGGGCTAAATCTGTCAAGCCAAGCTTCAGCATGACTTGTGGAATCGTGATCTGCAGTTTTCTATAGGCTGGCGTATTTGCCTGTTTCGGGACACCTAGGAATCCTCTATTGAGGGCCAGTGGGTTTGGGAGGTATTTCAGAAGGGTACAAAATCATTTTCAAATCTCTCCTTTCTTTTCGTTTCTACCCGTCCAGAGTCCCTACAGTACCGACGTAATTAAAACTGTTCCAGGAGCAGTGAATTCACTGGTGGAAAAGAAGCTTCTGGTTCCATTACCTCCCCAAGAGCAATGTTCAGGTTTCTATTCCAACCTGTTTTTGGTTCCAAAGAAGGGATGGCAGCTGCCGTCCCATTTTGGACCTCAAGTATCTCAACATGTACGTGGCGACTGCACACTTCAAGATAAGTCCTTACTCTATGTTCATCACAGCAGTGTGCCCAGGGAGTTTCTGGCATCTCTGTACCTTCAGGATGCGTACCTACCCATTCTGATCCATCCGGAGAGCCATCGCTATCTGCATTTTGCCTTAGGCTCAGAGTTTTACCAGTTCATAGTTCTGCCTCTTGTTCTGGCCTCGACACCTCGGCTGTTTACTAGTGTCATGCAGGCCTTATCAGACTTCATTCACACCCAGGGCCTGTTCATGACTCCTTATCTGGATGACCTTTTCATCAAGGCTCCTTCTGAGGAACTCTTGGCTCAACACATGCAAGACTGTGCTTGACTCCTGGTCCACCATGGGTGGATTCTGAACATGTTGAAGTCTTCTCCTGTGCCATCCAAGGAACTCTTGTTTCTAGGCATGAGGTTCAACACCCTCCTAGGGAAGGTCATTTTGCCAGAGGACAAAATCCTGCAGATTATGCAGGATGCGTCTCAGGCCCTGGAGTGGCCCTTGACCACAGTCAGGGAGTACATGAGAGTTCTAGGCCACCTAGGGTCTACCCAAGAGGTGGTGCCTTACTCTCAAGTACACACCAGGGAGTTTCAGAGGCATGTCAGAAGTGACACAGGAATTTGGCACTTCTGGTCATCCAGTATGAGTCCAGTCAGACAATGCCATGGCAGTGTCTTACATCAACCATCAGGGGGGCACGCGAAGCTCCACTGCCTGGTACAAGGTGAGGTACATTCTGAGTTGGGCAGAAACCCACGTTTTGGCCGTCTCCACCACTCACATTCCAGGGGTAGAAAACTTTCTGGCAGACTTTCAAAGTCACCAAGACGTGGAACCGGGAGAGTGGGAATGCAGTCCATAAGTGTTCAGCCTGATTGTGCTACAGTGAGGACTGCCAACGATCGACCTGATAACCATGAGGGACAACATGAAGGTTCAGGTCTTCTTCTCCCAGTGTGGGGATCCTGTGGCTTTGCCACAGGCGCCATGCCGATTCCACCTCGTTTATGTCTTTACTCTGATGCCACTAATTCCCAGGGTGCTCCGAAAGATCAGGATGGATGGTGCAACCGAGATTCTGGTTGCTCCTTATTGTACCAGAAGAGCGTGGTTTGCAGAACTGGTGAGTCTTTCCATTCAGGATCTGCTACGGCCCAGGCCTTACCTCCTTCTTCAGGGCTATCTTTGGAAAGAGGATGTGGAAAAACTGGCTTTGACGGCATGGCTGTTGAAGGCCCACATCTTAAGGAGAAAGGGTTTCAATGATTCAGGCTGGGAAGCCTGTTTCCTCTAAGGCCTACAAAGGTTTTGGTCTATTTTTCATTCCTAGTTTGTGGACAGGGACCTGTCTTCAAAGGACTTTGACTTTCCAGTATTGCTCTCTTTTCTCCCGGATGGTATGAACAAAGGACTCAGCTTGAGTTTCTTAAGGGGTTCAGATTTCTGATCATCCCATGTCTTTCCAGAGACATATTGCCACGCTTCCTGATGTCAAGATGTTCCTTCAGGGGATCCTGTCTTCTTCCCCTGCCTTCAAGGTTCTCACTCCTACATGAGACCATAATTTAGTTTCGGGTTTTCTACAGAGGCCTCCGTTTGAGTTCTTTGTTACCATTGCTGTGTGTCAGTTGATGTGTAAGATGGCTTTCCTTCTGGCAGTAGTCTCCTTCCACATGGTTGCCGAGTTGCAGCTTTTGTCTTGCAAGCCACTTTTCCTTGTTTTTCACAAAGAAAAGGCTGTCCTTCGAACCTCTCAGGAATTTCTTCCTAAGGTGGGCTCTTAAGATCCACATGAATCAGGAGATTATTGTGCCTTCATTTTGTCCTGACCCACAGACTGAGAAGGAGAGGGATCTTAAGTTTTATGTGCTGAGGGGGGCAGGCTGCTTTAAGGTCCAATATCCTCTTGAATCAGGTCTACCATTCATCAGGCTCTGAACTCAGTAAGAAACCTGTTCCCTTCAAAGTTACATCACATTCAACTAGGTCTGTTGGGGCCTCCAAGAATCAGCCCTTGGCTGAGCAGTTGTGCAAGGCAGTGAGTTGGTCCTCCTTGCATACTTTTGCTAAGCACTATCGTGTGTATGTCCTGGTGTCTGTAATAATAATAATAATAATAATTAGTATTTATATAGCGCCTTTCTCCCAGTGGGACTCAAAGCGCTGTCAGCGCACGCTCTCAGAATTAACCAAATCGGCAGCTGAAATAATAGGTGTTATTATTACCCAATCAATGGTACTCATTTATCGACCTCGGAAGGATGAAGGGCTGAGTTGGCCCTGCCGGGATTCGAACCTGCAACCCTGAGGTTGAATAGGTTCCATAGTCAGGGAATTTACCACTGAGCTATCTCACCGGCTGTAGAAGCCAGCTATGGCAGGAAGGTCTTTCAAGTGGTTCTGCCTGTTTAAGGAGCTATTTTTTCCTTGTGCCTTACTACTGTTCAGCTGTTTGAGCCTGGATGGCTCTTGTTATTCTGTGCTGTGCAAGTTTTTTTTACTGTCCGTTGACATTTAAGTTTCAGTGGACACTGGATAATCCTAGGGACACTTAATGTTAGAGGTATACAGTCTCTTTACAGCTTTGGAGGAAGTACTTGTGGACAGTGCAGCCATACTTCTGTTTCTTTATTCTCTTATTCACCTTATTGCTCTCTTCTCCTTCTCTTGCTCTTTTTCCCTTTCAGTTCAGGGTTGGCATGATGAGTGCAGACTTTGTTTGGTGCCTCAGCGCTGAGTCCTTAATATAAGGTGACATCACTACAGATTAGCAATGGGCAAATCTTTCTAACACATATAGTGTTAGAGTTCAAATGGGGGTCAGAGTAGATGTGTGCAGTCAAATGTATACATGTTCACACTTTCTCACACACACACACACACACACACACACACACACACTTATGCTTGCTGACGCACTCTTCTTCTTGCACACACACTCTATCTCTGGGCCCACACGCTCTGTCTGTCTTACATGCTCTGTCTCTCCCACCCACACTCTGTCTGTCTCTGCTCTTGCGCTTTCTCTCCCCTTTTCCCTCCTCTCTCTCTCTACCCTTCTCTCTCCTCTCTCTCTCTCTCTCTACACCCTTCTTTTGCCTCTCTCCTCTACCCTTCTCTGACCTTCTCTCTCCTCTCTCTCTACCTTCTCTTGCCTCTCTCTCTCTACCCTTCTCTCTCCTCTCTCTCTACCCTTCTCTTGCCTCTCTCTCTCTACCCTTCTCTCTCCTCTCTCTACCCTTCTCTCTCCTCTTCTCTGTCCTCTCTACC